>WNWK01004255.1:138798-144660 GCA_009830355.1 Cherax destructor | reverse complement strand
AAAGTCATGAAGATCGGAGAAGGGCAAAAGACCCTGACAGAGTACAGGCTAGGTGGACAAAGACTACTAACCTCATCAAAGGAGAAAGACCTTGGGGTGAGTATAACACCAAGCACGTCTCCGGAAGCACACATCAACCAAATAACCGCGGCAGCATATGGGCGACTGGCAAACCTAAGATTAGCGTTCCGTTACCTTAACAAGGAATCGTTCAGGACACTGTATACCGTATACGTCAGGCCCATACTAGAGTATGCAGCACCAGTCTGGAACCCACACCTGGTCAAGCACGTCAAGAAATTAGAGAAAGTGCAAAGGTTTGCGACAAGGCTAGTTCCACAACTCAGGGACTGCCTTATGAAGAAAGGTTGAGGGAAATAGGACTAACAACACTGGAGGACAGAAGGGTTAGAGGAGACATGATAACGACATACAAAATACTGCGGGGAATCGACAAGGTAGATAGTGACAGGATGTTCCAGAGAGGAAACACAGAAACAAGGGGACACAACTGGAAGCTGAAGACTCAGATGAGTCAGAGGGATGTTAGGAAGCAATTCTTCAGCCATAGAGTAGTTAGGAAGTGGAATAGTTTAGCGAACGATATAGTGGAGGCGGGAACCATACATAGTTTTAAGACAAGGTATGATAGAGCTCACGGAGCAGGGAGAGCAGAGACCCAGTAGCGGACAGTGCAGAGGCGGGGCCAGGAGCTGAGTCTCGACCCCTGCAACCACAATTAGGTGAGTACAATTAGGTGAGTACACACACACACACACACACACACACACACACACACGTACGTACGTACGTACGTATAGTGTGCAAAGTCCTGGAGAAAATCATCAGGAAAAGAATGGTGGAACACCTTGAGCTGAACAGGATAATATACACCAGACAGCACGGATTCCGGGAAGGCAAATCCTGTGTAACAAACCTCCTAGAGTTCTATGATAAAGTAACAGAGGTAAGGCAGGAGAGAGAGGGGTGGGTTGATTGCATTTTCCTGGACTGCAGGAAGGCCTTCGACACAGTTCCTCACATGAGATTAGTAAAGAAGTTGGAAGAACAAGCAGGTATAACAGGAAGGGCACTGGAATGGATCAGGGAATACCTCAAAGGGAGGCAACAACGGGTCATGGTGCGTGGTGAGGTATCACAGTGGGCGCCTGTGACGAGCGGTGTACCGCAGGGGTCAGTCCTAGGACCAGTGTTATTCCTGGTATATGTAAATGACATGACGGACGGGATAGACTCAGAAGTGTCTCTATTCGCGGATGATGTGAAAATAATGAGGAGAATCACATCGGAAGAGGACCAGGCAGGGCTGCAAACAGACCTGGACAAGCTCGACATCTGGTCTAGCAATTGGCTTCTTGAATTCAATCCCTCCAAATGCAAAGTCACGAGGATCGGAGAAGGGCAAAGAAGACCGCTGTCAGAGTACAAGCTAGGCAGACAAAGGCTACAAACCTCGGCAAAGGAGAAAGACCTTGGAGTGAGTATAACGCCAAGCACGTCTCCGGAGGCACACATCAACCAGATAACTGCGGCAGCATATGGGCGACTGGAAAACCTAAGATTAGCGTTCCGTTACCTTAACAAGGAATCGTTCAAGACACTGTATACCGTGTACGTCAGGCCCATACTAGAATATGCAGCACCAGTCTGGAACCCACACCTGGTCAAGCACGTAAAGAAACTAGAGAAAGTGCAAAGGTTTGCGACAAGGTTAGTTCCACAACTCAGGGTCTGTCTTATGAAGAAAGTTTGAGGAAATAGGACTAACAACACTGGAGGAAAGAAGGGTCAGAGGAGACATGATAACGACATACAAAATACTGCGGGGAATTGACAAGGTAGATAGTGACAGGATGTTTCAGAGAGGGAACACAGAAACAAGGGGACACAACTGGAAGCTGAAGACTCAGATGAGTCAAAGGGATGTCAGGAAGCATTTCTTCAGCAACAGAGTAGTCAGGAAGTGGAATAGTCTAGAGAAAGATATAGTGGAGGCAGGAACCATACATAGTTTTAAGACAAGGTATGATAAGGCTCATGGAGCAGGGAGAGCAGAGACCCAGTAGCAGACAGCGAAGAGGCGGGGCCAGGAGCTGAGTCTCGACCCCTGCAACCACAATTAGGTGAGTACACACACACACACACACACACACCCCACACCCCCAGGTTCAATTCCCGGCGGGGCCGAAACATTTTGAAGTGTTTCGTTACACACACACATACATACAACAGGCCTAGTGTCTAATCGACATGTGCCTAGGACAAAATGGTAACTAACACACACACACACACACACACACACACACACAGGAAGGCCTTCGACACAGTTCCTCACATGAGATTAGTAAAGAAGTTGGAAGAACAAGCAGGTATAACAGGAAGGGCACTGGAATGGATCAGGGAATACCTCAAAGGAGGCAACAACGGGTCATGGTGCATGGTGAGGTATCACAGTGGCGCCTGGACGAGCGGTGACCGCAGGGGTCAGTCCTAGGACCAGTGTTATTCCTGGTATATGTGAATGACATGACGGACGGGATAGACTCAGAAGTGTCTCTATTCGCGGATGATGTGAAAATAATGAGGAGAATCACATCAGAAGAGGACCAGGCAGGGCTGCAAACAGACCTGGACAAGCTCGACATCTGGTCTAGCAGTTGGCTTCTCGAATTCAATCCCTCCAAATGCAAAGTCATGAGGATCGGAGAAGGCCAAAGAAGACCGCTGACAGAGTACAAGCTAGGCGGACAAAGGCTACAAACCTCGGCAAAGGAGAAAGACCTTGGAGTGAGTATAACGCCAAGCAGGAAGTGGAATGGACTAGAGAAAGATATAGTGGAGGCAGGAACCATACATAGTTTTAAGACAAGGTATGATAAAGCTCATGGAGTAGGGAGAGCAGATATCCAGTAGCAGACAGCGAAGAGGCGGGGCCAGGAGCTGAGTCTCGACCCCTGCAACCACAATTAGGTGAGTACACCCCCCACCCAACCCCCCTATCCACCACCCCCACCCCCCAGGTTCAATTCTCGGTGGGGCCGAAACATTTTGAAGTGTTTCGTTACACACACACATACATACAACAGGCCTAGTGTCTAATCGACATGTGCCTAGGACAAAATGGTAACTAACACACACACACACACACACCCCACCCCCCACACCAACCCCCACCCAACCCACCACCCACCCAGGTTCAATTCCCGGTGGGGCCGAAACATTTCGAAGTGTTTCGTTACACACACACATACATACAACAGGCCTAGTGTCTAATCGACATGTGCCTAGGACAAAATGGTAACTAACACACACACACACACGTCACAGTGGGCGCCTGTGACGAGCGGTGTACCGCAGGGGTCAGTCCTAGGACCAGTGTTATTCCTGGTATATGTAAATGACATGACGGACGGGATAGACTCAGAAGTGTCTCTATTTGCGGATGATGTGAAAATAATGAGGAGAATCACATCGGAAGAGGACCAGGCAGGGCTGCAAACAGACCTGGACAAGCTCGACATCTGGTCTAGCAGATGGCTTCTCGAATTCAATCCCTCCAAATGCAAAGTCATGAGGATCGGAGAAGGGCAAAGAAGACCGCTGACAGAGTACAAGCTGGGCGGACAAAGGCTACAAACCTCGGCAAAGGATAAAGACCTTGGAGTGAGTATAACGCCAAGCACGTCTCCGGAGGCACACATCAACCAGATAACTGCGGCAGCATATGGGCGACTGGAAAACCTAAGATTAGCGTTCCGTTACCTTAACAAGGAATCGTTCAAGACACTGTATACCGTGTACGTCAGGCCCATACTAGAATATGCAGCACCAGTCTGGAACCCACACCTGGTCAAGCACGTAAGGAAACTGGAGAAAGTGCAAAGGTTTGCGACAAGGTTAGTTCCACAACTCAGGGGTCTGTCTTATGAAGAAAGATTGAGGGAAATAGGACTAACAACACTGTAGGAAAGAAGGGTCAGAGGAGACATGATAACGACATACAAAATACTGCGGGGAATTGACAAGGTAGATAGTGACAGGTTGTTTCAGAGAGGGAACAGAGAAACAAGGGGACACAACTAGAAGCTGAAGACTCAGATGAGTCAAAGGAATGTCAGGAAACATTTCTTCAGCCACAGAGTAGTCAGGAAGTGGAATGGACTAGAGAAAGATATAGTGGAGGCAGGAACCATACATAGTTTTAAGACAAGGTATGATAAAGCTCATGGAGCAGGGAGAGCAGAGACCCAGTAGCAGACAGCGAAGAGGCGGGGCCAGGAGCTGAGTCTCGACCCCTGCAACCACAATTAGGTGAGTACACACACACACACACACACACACACACACCAACCCCCCCCCACCCCCCCCAGGTTCAATTCCCGGCGGGGCCGAAACATTTCGAAGTGTTTCGTTACACACACACATACATACAACAGGCCTAGTGTCTAATCGACATGTGCCTAGGACAAAATGGTAACTAACACACACACACACACACACAAACACACACACACACACACAAACACACACACACACACACAAACACACACACACACACACACAAACACACACACACACACACAAACACACACATACACCGAGGTTCAATTCCCAGCGGGGCCAAAACATTTCGAAGTGTTTCGTTACACACACACATACATACAACAGGCCTAGTGTCTAATCGACATGTGCCTAGGACAAAATGGTAACTAACACACACACACACACAACCAGAGAGAGAGGAGAAGATGAACCAGCAAGACTGGACCTTGTATTCACTCTGAACAGCTCAGATATTGAAGACATAACGCACGAGAGCCCCCTGGGAGCCAGTGACCATATGGTGCTTAGCTTTTGAGTACATTGTAGAGCTACAGGAGGAGAGGGAAAACAGTACTGATAGAGACAAACCAGACTTTAAAAGAGGAAACTACACGGGCATGAGGAATTTCCTGCAGGACGTTCAGTGGGAAGGGGAAATGGAAGGACTGACAATAAATGAAATGATGGAATACCTAGGGGCAAAGTGCAAGGAGGCAGAGGAACGGTTTATACCCAGAGGCAAAGGATTAAATGGGAAGGCCAGAAAGAGCCCCTGGTTTACCCAAAGGTGCAGGGAGGTAAAGACTCAGAGTATCAGAGAATGGAAACGGTACCGAAGGCAAAGAACCCAGGTAAACAGAGAGATTAGTAGAGGAGCTAGAAACGAGTATGCACAAGTACGGAGGGAGGCCCTGAAACAGTACGAAAATGACATAGCATCGAAAGTTAAGTCCGACCCGAAACTGATGTACAGTCACATCAGAAGGAAGACAACAGTCAAGGACCAGGTGATAAGGCTGAGGAGAGAAGATGGGGAACTCACAAGTAATGATCAAGAGGTATGTGAGGAGCTCAACTTGAGGTTTAAGGAAGTATTCACAATGGAGGAAGGAAGGCAGCTGGGTAGACAGGACGGGGTTCGTCACCAACAAGGGATGTACCAAGTGCTAGAGGGCATACACACAACTGAGGAGGAGGTGAAGCAGTTACTCAGTGACCTTGATACCTCAAAGGCGATGGGTCCGGACAATATCTCCCCGTGGGTTCTTCGCGAAGGAGCTGAGGTACTGAGTGTGCCACTTACCATAATATTCAACACATCCCTTGAAAAGCTACCTGAGGTATGGAAGAAGGCCAACGTAGTCCCCATTTTTAAAAAAGGAGACAGAAAAGAGGCATTAAACTATAGACCGGTGTCACTTACATGTATAGTGTGCAAAGTCCTGGAGAAAATCATCAGGAAAAGAATGGTGGAACACCTCGAGCTGAACAGGATAATAAACACCAGACAGCACGGAT
>WNWK01004255.1:81298-133798 GCA_009830355.1 Cherax destructor | reverse complement strand
ATTAAAAGAGAATGTGCAACTATGTTGTATTCAAGTTTAATGAAACGTGGTTAAAAAAGCTGTAATATTATTGGACCAGGCAGTACTTTCATTGGAATAATATTTTCAGAGGAGGGTGTTTCATGGCAGTTCCGCACTCGTCAGAGATTTCGATGTCGTGGTTGTGAAGTTGTTTTCAGTAGCGCTGCTAGCCTGACAAACCATCGCTGTATACGGACTCCTCTCTCTAAAAGTGAGACTCCAAGTAGTAGAGGCAGGCAAGGAAAGAAGGGTGTTAGACGAGGTGGAGGTCAGATTATTCCAACACCCTCTACATCAGGTAAGAGGTCAGCTGTAAGAGGTGTTACACAACAACCACAGTCTGATAAACCAAAATCTAGTGTAAAGGAAGAACTTACTTTCTCGGCATCAAGTGACTCAGAGGAATCTGAAGTGTTAATAAGTTCATCACCTCAGAAAAGAAGCCCACGGTCCAGTCCCCGGGGCCGTGGAAGCATTTACTCTTGTAATATTTGTCAAAAAGTGTTTCATAGTCCTGGAAAATTAAAACAGCATTCGTACTCTCATACAGGAGAAAGACCTTTCGCTTGCACCCTTTGCCATAAGGCATTTTCATCTCGATTTAAATTAGTGCGTCATCAGTTAATACATACCACTGAGCGCCAGCATCAGTGTCCATTGTGTGATCGTAGCTTTCATCGTAAAGACCACTTAAAGAATCATATTCAGATTCATGATCCTAGTAAGCAGTTCAAATGTGAAAGACCCGACTGTGGCAAAGAGTACAATTCTTATATGTCCTATAGAAAACACTGTGCAGTACATGCTGCAGAAGAAGGAGATCTACAGTGTAAAATTTGTCAAAAAATGTTTGAAACAAAGCCAGACCTAATTTATCACTTAAAAGTTCATGTGGGGTCTAAATCAGTTAAAAGTCCTAGTGAAAAGAAATTTCAATGTGATCACTGTGAACGCCGATTTTTCACACGAAAGGATGTAAAACGCCATCTAGTAGTTCACACAGGAAAAAGAGATTTTAGTTGTAGTATTTGTCCGCAGAAATTTGGAAGAAAGGATCACTTAGTCAGACACATTAAAAAAAGCCATGGAATTTCTGATTTGAGCCGTATGGAAGGTCTAGAATTCAGTGTTGCATCTACATCTTCTGCGCCACAAGCACTCTCTCCTACTGCTAGTTTGGCGGCTTCTCCCCCATCTACCTCTGGCAATCAACCCTTGCCTATGGTACTTTTACCAGAACCAGTGGCAGGGCCATCTGGGCTGTCTGGTGCATCCAATCTCTCTGGTGCTACAAGTCTTATAGGTCAAGCAGGGGAGACACATTTTATCTCATCGTCATTCCAGCAAGATTTTAAACTGTTTGAAGAAACTATAAAAGAAGAGCCAGAGCTTCAGCCCAGCATGGAAGAAATTGGTCCTGGAGGAGATGATTTAAGTAAAATACTTGGGATGTATTTACCTTCAGGTTCAATTAACATTATAGGCCCTTCCTTGCTAGATCCAACAACACATCGTGCTGAAGGAGAGTCTCAGCGTAGCCTTCTAGAGTCGGCTCTATTACGTATGCCACAGGATGAACAAAAAGAATCTATTTTATTAGGACATGGAACCAGTTTTCCTAGAGATTCCTTAGAAACCAGATCTCTTCTGTCTGGTTCCCAGAGTGAAGAATTTAGTCAGGAGGGAATGATACCTGTGAATCTTCTTACAAGTGAGTCTACAGGTGTGTCTGGACGGTCCCTGCACTCCCCGGGGCCAGTATCCCAGCTCTCAGGAAGTGGAGTCCCTGCTGTCACTACGGCTGTCACTACTACTAGTGCCACAGTCACCACAACTGCCTCGCTTCTTCCCTCACTGCCAGGATTTGATGAAGTGTTTCCTCAGTAAATGGTGTGGGATCTGTGATACAAACAGAGAAGTACCTTGACTTGTGCAGGGAAGATTTACAGTGAACAGGAAAATAATCTTAATTATAAAACAGGCAGGGTTCTCTTTATTTAAAATAATATGTATAGGTTATGCTTTAGAAAATGTATTACAAAATGCTGGAATTGCATAACAATTTACTGAAGAGGTATGAAGAAGACCAGCATTTATGCCCTTTTATTATTGGGTGAACCAATTGCTTATTTTCATTACTTAAATGTAGTGCCAGATTAGTTTTAAGTGTCTGCTGCAATATTGAGTCAGAATGGTCCACTCCAGAAACCAGTCTAATTTTTAATGGAGAAACCCACAATATCACCACTAATATTAAACAAACTTTGTCAAGGATCTTGACATAAATTATATATGAATTCCTTAGTTAATAGTTATTGAAAACAAATTTTTTTTCAGAGATCACCTTACATTTGTGTTGTATAGGAACTCTACAAAATCTCAAGTAACATTTGGAACAATGTACCTGATTGGCAAAAATCCCCATGTTTATAGTGTATTGCAGTAGTCATTGTGTTTGTGTAGTTCCTGTAGTTATAACTTCTTTTACTGTCATATTTTTATCTTTTTTGGTGAAATTTTATTGTTATATTGCTTAAGATAATGAATTATTCTTCAAGATTAAAGCCCTCTTCTACCTCTGTTAGGATTAAGAAAGATGTAAGGTAACAGGAGTACAAAGCTGATGGTTAGGATGTCTGTGGCACTGTGGGTGTCTGCAGTGGTTAGGTTAGGTTTGATGCCATTATGCACATCTCAACATTTGTCTGTTTCACAGATACACAGATAATGCTTAACCTGGTGACAGCAGAAAAGATTGTTCTCATATGTTTACCTGATGAGAACTTATTTATAGATACACTTTATTTTTCACCATAGTTCCAATATATTTTTTCTTATGTGACTGCTGGATACTATATATATGAAGAATATTTTATTCACAAATGCTGTTGGTATTCATACATAACTTTTGCAAGTGTCTTTAAATTGCTAGGGTTTACCTTGAAATTCTTCTCAGTATTTGGGTGCTGTGTATATCTATTATAAATTTGCAGTGAATTAAAATTTTACAGCTGAACTCTGTCTGTTCAGAGGGGAAAATGCCTTGATGTCAGTGAAGGGTTCTTGATACAAGGAACTGGAATTACTCTCCTCTTCACTGGAACAAACCTGATTACCTATTCCCTTTACAGGTTTAGCCTTTCCCTATGAGCATAATAATAATTCTATCACAATACGTATGTAAGAGACCACGAGGAAACTATCAAATCAATTGGCTAACCTAATTGAAGTTCAGACCTACATACACACTGGTCTGAGCATCCAAACACAAACACTCTTGAGGGTATTTTCAACAGACTCAGTTTCAACCATATATACATTAACTGGGACCAAATAAACAAGAACATTACTGAAATAAGGTGGGAAGATAGCATGAGTAACATGAATTTAAACCAGTGTTTTGTGAGGTATGCTCTAGACAAATACTATTAAGAAAAAGAAGAAAGAAAATGAAAGTTAAAAAAAGAGGGAGATGCTTTCTCTACAGGATAAGACAAAGACTCATGGAACTTTTCTAGTGCCACAGAATTTTTCAAAAAATTAAAAGGAACACTGGTTAGAGAAATTGAAAACAGTGAGTTCAAAATTATCATATCATAGAGAGGACAGGAGAGAGAGAGTGTGTGTGATGGGGAGGAAGGGGCAAACAGGCATTAATGAAATTGAAAGAAACCTAAAATCCTTTTCTCATATGCAAAAGCAAAAATCACGTCTAGTGTTAGGCCCTTTCTTAAAGATGGTACTTATATTGATAATGACAAAAAAGAAAAATTTGTGAAATACTGAAATCACAGTATGACTGTTAATTGAGTTATTAAGCAGGCTAAAGATTGACAGCCCAAATAAACTTTTAATGAATGAAACTCAGACTTTGTTGTCATCACCATAATTACTGACATAACCCTAACCCCACTCAGTTTTGAGGGAGCCATTGATTGTACCTGTGTACTCTTCCCCAGGCCCAGACTTGTAAAACTTCATATTCATCAAGAATAGCAGTAGAAGCAGTATCACATGCTTTAAATTTCCTCTGGAGAAAGTCTGACCACAGTCATTAAAAACTACAGATATAGCCACACTCCACAAAGGTGGTAGTAAAACAATTGCAAAAATGCTGTAAACCAATACACCAATATCTCACATCAAAATTTTTGAAAAAGTTTGAAGAAGCAAGATTGCTAAATGCATGGATTAACAACAATTGTACAACCCTTCAATAAGTGTGATCATATTACAGTAGCCCACTAAATATGTGTAAAAGGAGTAACTGGAAAAGTTGGCAGATGGGTATTTAACTTTCTAATAAATAGAACCCAGAGAGTTGCAGTGAATAAAATATAGTAAAATCAGAGGCTTCCAAAGTGAAAAGCTATTCCTCATGGCATAGTACTGTACTTGCTCCAATTATCTTTTTCATTCTCATATCCAACATAAAGACATACAGTGGACCCTCGCTATTTGAACATTCTTTATTCCAGAATGCTGTTCAAGTGCTGTTACCAAACAAATTTATTTCCATAAGGAATGATGTAAATTAGATTAGTCCATTTCTGACCCCCAAAAATACACTTATAAAAGCACTTACAATAATAAACTTACATAAAAGGGCGAGTTTGGAGTGTTCGAATAGCGAGGGTCCACTGTATATCATAGTACCCTATTATCCTTTGCAGGCAATACATACTAGAAATTGCATGGAAGTGGCATCCATTGAGGACACTGCAAATCTCCAAGCTGATATAAACAAAGCTTTTTAATTTACTACATAAACCTATATGAGTCAGTGAGTACAAATTTCAGTTACTCCACTGTTGAGAAAATAAAAACTGGAATGGATTATAAAACACTCAAACCACTCTAATATTAGAATAGAAACTTAATGTGAGGGACTTAAAAGTATAATGTCAGACTCTCATATTTAAGGATCACAACCACAAAAAAAAAGATAGGCTAGATAATTATAACCTTCAGAATAAAATAGATGCCAAGTCAGTGATGCTGTAGCAATATTCCAATCTAGAAAGACTGGAATATTGTATACTAACAGCTCCTTTTAAGACAGGCAAAATTTTAGATCTGTAAAATGTATGGAGAACCTCTGCTACCTGTATGAATTCAGTCAAGCATCTAAATTATTGAAAATAGTTGAAATCCCTTGAGCTGTATACCTTAGAACACATACAAGAAAGACACATCATAATTAACCCTTTCAGGGTCGGTGCCGTACTAGTACGTTTTATGAGCAGGGGTTGGTGCCGTACTAGTACGCGTAAATTCTAGTGGCCTCAAATTAAGTGGGAAATGGCTGGTAGCCCTACATATGAAAGAATGGGTCTATGTGGTCAGTGTGCACAGTATAAAAAAAATCCTGCACCACACTGCATAATGAGAAAAAAAAACCTCTGACCGTTTTTTTTTTGTTTAAAACAGCGACTTTGCAGTCTATTTTCGTATGTATTTATTGATGTATTCTCGTTTTCTTGGTCTCATGTGATAGAATGGAAGATATATTACAGAAATAGAGATGATTTTGATTGGTTTGACAATGACAAGTACCTTGAAATTGAGCTCAAAGTAGTGAAAATACACACACCGATCTTCAAGAGTAAACAAATCACACCATGCATCCAATACACATCAACTGGCGAGTCTAATATTCTTGCACAAGTGCGCTGATATTATTTATACCATTTTTACAATGATGCAGTTATATACATAACAGTAAATCTTCAATTTTTTGTGAAAATAAAAATTCAAAATGGAAAGCAAAAGTAATGTAAGAGGGTCCTGGAGACATGACTAATGAACAGAGAAAATGTTATTTTAGTGCCAGGACTGTCTGCCTTGTTTATTCTGGACCCTATTTTGAAATTGGCATCGTTTGAAATTTGTGTGGAATTGGCCAAATTGTCATTTTCTGACCACTATTTTGGGTAGTTGAAATTGGTAAATAGGCGGTTTCTTGTACTCAATCGATAGAACAAATGGAGTTCTAGCGAAATAGCTATGATTTTAGTGGACTGGAACATTGGAATTGGCCAAAAATAGGGCTCAAAGTGGGTGAAATCGCCGATGCGTAAACATCTTCGAGACCGATAACTTTGCGAGAGCATAATTCCATAAATTTTCATTCAAATTTCAAACTTTTGGTGTCGTTATGATCGGAAAAAGATTCTCTATCATTTCATAAGAAATTTTGTTTTTCCCAAAAAAAATTTCGACCCTGAGAACGTGTTTCCGAGAAGGCCTGTCGACCCCCAAAGGGTTAACACCTGGAAAATTCTGGAGTGATTGGTCCCAAATCTGCACAACAAAATCACTCCCTATGAAAACCAGAGGCTTGGCAGATGGTACAAAATACCTCCAATGAAAAACAAGGGTGCTGTGAGTACATTCAGAGATAACTCAGTAAGTGTAAAGTGATCAAGAATTTTCAACCTTCTCTTACTGTACCTAAGGGGAATTACTAATAGACCCTTAGCTGTCTTCAGGGGGGAAATTGATAAGTTTTTCAAGTCACTTGCTGATCATCTTTATTGTGGTGTCTACCTTAGACCAAGTGCAGCTGACACTAAAAGCTTGGTTAATTAGCTCGTCAGCTGGGAGGTCTTGTGTGGGACTAGGCCTTAAGGACAGTAACCCTTCCCAGAATCAGGTGGTTAAAAGAAAAAAAAAAAGTTGATCTGGCATGTTACATTTATATGAGCTTTACAGGGATATTGTTGCAGCATACTATGAGCTGTCTTATAACACGACTTTGTGGAAGTTGGGTAGTTATTGTTTATTAATATATTTTAATTCACAGGGTAGTGTATCTCACAAAAGGGGCTGAATATTGCACAACTGTATGTTAACCCTTTCACTGTTGAAGCCCCTGATCACAGACTTGCTCTCAGTGTTGAAAAATATTAAAAAAAAAAAATTCTTACCAAAATCTTAGGGATATTTTTGATTGTTACCAAGATATAGAGGCGTGAAGTTGACAGAAAGTGAACCGCTTACGGGAACATCGGCAACTGCCACTCAATCGGTAATATTATTTTTACTTTTATTCTATTTTTTTCTTTTATTTTCTAATATTTTATTTTTCAAGTAACTTTTGTGGCCTGTGAGACCAATACGTATAATGCATAATGTATATACAGTGGTACCTGTATATTCGAACGCCATTACTGAACAAATTTGTTCCCATAAGGACAAATGTAAATTAGATTAGTTCGTTTCAGACCCCAAAAAATACACTTACAAAAGCACTTACAATAATACACTTACATAATTGTTCGAGTTGGGAGCTGTATGAAAACTGAGGTACCACTGTATATCCACTCGTATGCAACACAATAAACGCACAAACATTGTTATCATTATATTGGTTGCATGTTTACACAAACCCACGCTGCCTTCCCCATCACCCACACTGCCTTCTCCACCACCCATGCTGTCGTCCCCATCACCCACACTGCCTTCCCCATCACCCACACTGCCTTCCCCACCACCCACACTGCCTTCTCCACCACCCACACTGTCTTCCCCACCACCCATATGAAAATAAGTCACTTTAACTTTTTTGGGTTATCCTAGGTAATCCACACACAAAAACCCACACTGCCTTCCCCACCACCCACACTGCCTTCCCCACCACCCATGCTGCCTTCCCCACCACCCATTCTGCCTTCCCCACAACCCATGCTGCCTTCCCCACCACCCATGCTGCCTTCCCCACCACCCATGCTGCCTTCCCCACCACCCATGCTGCCTTCCCCACCACCCACGCTGCCTTCCCCACCACCCACGCTGCCTTCCCCACCACCCATGCTGCCTCACCACATCTTCTTCCCCACCAACCACGCTGCCTTCCCCACCAACCACGCTGCCTTCCCCACCACCCACGCTGCCTTCCACACGACCCATGCTGCCTTCCCCACCACCCATGCTTTCTTCCCCACCAACCATGCTGCCCATCCCACCACCCATGCTGCCTTCCCCACCAACCACGCTGCCTTCCACCAACCACGCTGCCTTCCCCACCACCCATGCTGCCTTCCACACGACCCATGCTGCCTTCCCCACCACCCATGCTTTCTTCCCCACCAACCATGCTGCCCATCCCACCACCCATGCTGCCTTCCCCACCAACCACGCTGCCTTCCACCAACCACGCTGCTTTCCCCACCACCCATGCTGCCTTCCCCATGTTTTCTAAACGATTATTTGCGTCATTCTTGCAGGAGGGGTAGCAATGATAAGGCTTCGGAGGCTTCTTACTTTATTTGCGATAACGTGAGGGTACACAGGCAGTGTGTTTGTGCCCATGGCCCGGGAGGGCCATGCCCATGAAAGGGAGAGAGGAGTAGGCCTTGTTGACCGAGTGATGCCTGGACGAGAAGTGAGAGAAAGGCAAGTGTGGGCAGGCTGGCATGCCCACCGGCTTGCCCTCTGGAGAAAACTATAGGAATTAGGCATGTAGGCTTACTGGCTATACCCACCAACCACGCTGCCTTCCCCACGACCCACGCTGCCTTTCCCACCAACCACGCTGCCTTCCCCACCACCCACGCTGCCTTCCCAACCAACCACGCTGCCTTCCTCACCAACCACACTGCCTTTCCCACCAACCACGCTGCCTTCCCCACCAACCACACTGCCTTCCCCACCAACCATGCTGCCTTCCCCACCACCCACGCTGTCTTCCCCACCAACCATGCTGTCTTCCCCACTACCCACATGGAAATAAGTAACTTTGTCTGACTTTTTTGGTGGAAGGTTGATAATCATCTGGGTTTTCAGCACTATTTCTGGTATCCTGGGCATTGCTTTTATAATAATAATAATAATAATAATAATAGTTTATTTAGACATGGTACAATGATACATAGTTAGGTAGACATGATACATAGGTATAAATGAGATGTACATGCCAAAAGCCCCTAATATGCTGTGCATTTCATTGCGGGTTACAAACTCCTCCAAACCATGAGATTCATCTTCACTGACACTTCAATCTGTGTTACAACTATCACTTGGGAAGGGAAGAGTCCCAATTCGCCGGGGAGTGAGGTATTCCTTACCGCTAGGCTTGGCGACCAAGGCGTACTAAATTAGCACTCCCACAATGCACTGCGGCCTCCCCAATTTTTTTATACTGCGCACACTGACCACGCAGACCCATTCTCTCACATGTAGGTCTACCAGCTTTCTCCTGCTAGATTTGAAGCTGCTAGAATTTTGGCGTATTAATATGGCACCGACACTGGCTTGTAAGCCGTACCTATACATCACCGTAGTCTGGGGGGTACGTTGGGGTTGGGAAAGTGGGAGACCTGATGAGGATCTATGGGTGGTTGGTGTGAAGGTGGAGTTTGTAATGAGGTGGGTGGAAGCATTGGGTCTGGCATGTGTGTTTTAGGTTAGATTATTTGGTGAAAGGGTTAAATGAACAAATTTCAGAATTGGCTTTTGAGATACAGTGGTACGTTAATTTCATTCCAGAATGCTGTCTGCCTTACAAATATCTCCCTAAGAAATGTTGTAATAGACTAGTCCTTTTAGACCAATAACACAAAGCATTTAAATAAATTATAAAGGGGTTTATGAACCGGTACCACTGTATATTTGTTGAATGTTAGTTCTTAACCCTTTAATTGTGGGATAGCCTGAAAAAAAATTCCTGTGTGTGTGTGGAAAGATTTTGGAAAATATTTTTTCTTACAGATCGATAGTGTTTGTTTTTCTGAATTGAAGAAGACTAAAATGAGCAAAATCTGATAAAAATTTACAATTTTATGGTGTGTTGAAGTTTGTGAAAAAATGATCACTAATCAGCAACAGCAGTGTAAATGTGCCAGTGATGTTTACATTTTACAATTTATTGATGCTAATATATGATTGTTTTTTCTGCTTTTTTTAATTGCTTTTAATGTTTAACTATATATACAATTTTTTTTTATATAATGTTAGGTAGTAGGTTGGTAGACAGCAACTGCCCAGGGAGGTACTACCATCCTGCCAAGTGAGTGTAAAATGAAAGCCTGTAATTGTTTTACATGATGGTAGGATTGCTGGTGTCTTTTTTCTGTCTCATAAACATGCAAGATTTCAGGTATGTCTTGTTACTTCTACTTACACTTAGGTCACACTACACATTCATGTACAAGCATATACAGTGGACCCTCGGTTAACGAATACCCCGGAAATTGTGCAATTATGTAAGTATAATTTTGTAAGTTCTTGTGGAAGTGTATTTTTGGGGGTCTGAAATAGACTAACCTACGTGAAATTTTTCCTTAAGGGAGTAAATTCGTTCGGTAATGGCACTTGAGCAGACTTCAGGAGTGAAGTTTTTACGAAACTCGGGGGTCCACTGTATATACACACCCCTCTGGGTTTTCTTCTATTTTCTTACTAGTTCTTGTTCTTATTTCCTCTTATCTCCATGGGGAAGTGGAACAGAATTCTTCCTCCGTAAGCCATGTGTGTTGTAAGAGTCGACTAAAATTCTGGAAGCAAGGGGCTAGTAACCCCTTCTCCTGTATACGTACATTACTAAAGTTAAAAAGAGAAACTTTTGTTTTTCTCTTTGGGCCACCCCACCTCGGTGGGAAACGGCCGATTTGTTGAAAGAAAAAGAAAAGAGATGTGTTTTAAGGTGTTTTAGCACTTTAAACATTGCTTCACTTTGGAGTAATCGGTATATACAGTGGACCCCCGAGTTTCGTAAAAACTTCACTCCTGAAGTCTGCTCAAGTGCCATTACCGAACGAATTTACTCCCTTAAGGAAAAATTTCACGTAGGTTAGTCTATTTCAGACCCCCAAAAATACACTTCCACAAGAACTTACAAAATTATACTTACATAATTGCACGATTTCCGGGGTATTCGTTAACCGAGGGTCCACTGTATACAATATGACTGGTTTCTCTTTCTCTCTCTCTCTTTTTTTTTTTGGTCTTCTAAGGCTATGTAAAGCGAATACTTATAACATAACAATTGTTTCAGAGTGTAATACTCCACAAAACATGGAAATAAGTCATATTGATTAACTTTGCTGGGAAATATAAATGATATATAGTATATTGTTTATAATTACGTATTATATATTTTTTTTTTTACGTTTTTTTTGGTCTTTCTAAGGCTATGTATAAATGAATACTTATAATATTACAATTATTTCAGAGTGTATTACTCATCAAAATATGGAAATTAGTCACATTGTTTGACTTTACTGGGTCATCCTGGGTTATACCTAATGTGCTTTGTGGCTGAATTCCACTGTTAATATCATCAAATTGTAATAAATTTGGACTGAGTAAGTCATCTTTAAGCCACGTGCACACATTATTTGCTGGTGGTCGAACAACAGCTCCTGGTTTCTTTGTTTACTTTTGCTAGTGAGGTGTATGTAGGACAGATAGTCATCACCTGAGTTGTTAACCATGATACATTGTGTGCACACTGCTGGCCTTAGATTTTTTCAAATGTATGAATAGATGGAAAACCCAAAGAGTTGCCCTGAGCTCTTGAGCTAAAAAAAATAAATATTGGCAGGTGGCAGATTTGTGGGCATGAAAAATGGTGTATACTAGTATGTCGGACACAGTACCAGCACCTGTGTACTAGTACATCAGACACAGTTAAAACTGAATTTTTGTTTGAAATTAAGATATATCACAGTATAGTTTACATTTCACAGGAAAAAATTTTGATAACTTTTTTTCTGGGAGTGGGGGTGCTTTGATGCCATTAAAAAGGATCTTGATTCAAGGAATTGGTGGTCTTTTCACCTTATTGGATTCAACCTGATTACTTCCCACTCCCAAGCTACTATATGACCCCAAGATAGGTTCAGTGCTTCCACATGAGTAAAATAATAATAATAATGATAATAATGAAATTTGTAAAAAATTAATTTTTCTTAACCCTTTCAGGGTTTCGGCCATACTAGTATGGCTTACGCACCAGGGTTTTTGACGTACTAGTGCGCCTAAATTCTAGCACCCTCAAATCAAGCGGAAATAGGCTGGTAGGCCTAGATGTGAGAGAATGGGTCTGTTCGGTTAGTGTGCGCAGTATAAAAAAAATCCTGCACCACACAGTGCGTAATGAGGAAAAAAAACTGACCGTGTTTTTGGTTTAAAGCAGAGACTTTGCAGTCTATTTTCGTGTGATATTTATGGTTGTATTCTCGTTTTCTTGGTCTCATTTGATAGAATGGAAGATATATTACAGAAATAGAGATAATTTTGATTGGTTTCACGATGACAAGTACAGTGGTCCCTCGGTTTTCGCCGAAAATTCGTTCCAGAATGCTGCTCAAGTGCCATTACCGAACGAATTTATTCCTTAAGAAATAATGTCACGTAGGTTAGTCTATTTCAGACCCCCAAAAATACACTTGCAACAGCACTTACGAAAATACACTTACATAAATGTTCGAGTTTGGAGATGCACGAAAACCGAGGGACCACTGTACAGTGGACCTCCGGTTAACGGCCATAATTCGTTCAAGAATGCTGTTCGAGTGCCGTTACCGAACGAATTTGTTCCCATAAGAAATAATGTAAATTAGATTAGTCCTTTTAGACCCCCAAAAATACACTTACACAAGCACTTACAAAAATACACTTCCATAATTGTTTGAGTTTGGAGCAGTACGTAAACCGGGGGTCCACTGTACCTTGAAACTGAGCGCAAAGTAGCAAAAATGTTTGATTTTTGCCGATGTTCAAGAGTAAACAAATCACGCCATGTGTCCAATACACATCAACTGGCGAGTCTAATATTCTTGCACAAGTGCGCTGATATTATTTATACTGTTTTTACTATTTTTTTTTCTATTTTTTTTTTTGTGAGAATAAAATTCAAAATGGAAAGCAAAAGTAATGTAAGAGGAGCCTGGAGACGTGACTAATGAACAGATAAAATGTTATTTTAGTGCCAGGAATGTCTGTCTCGTTTATTCTGGACCCTATTTTGAAATTGCCAACTTTTAAAATTTGTGTGAAATTGGCCAAATTGCCAATTTCTGACAACTTTATTGGGTAGTTCAAATCGGTAAATTGGCAGTTTCTTGTACTCAATTGATAGAACAAATGGAATTCTAGCGAAATAGCTAAAATTTTGGTAGACTGAAACATTGGAATTGGCCGAAAATAGGGCTCAAAGTGGGCGAAATCTCCGATGCGTAAACATCGTCGATACCGCTAACTTTGCGAGAGCATAATTCCGTTAGTTTTTCATCAAATTTCATACTTTTGGTGTCATTATGATCGGAAAAGGATTCTCTATCATTTCATAAGAAAAAATAAAAATAGATTTCCGAAAAATTTGCGACCCTGAGAACTAGTTTGGGAGAGGGCCTGGTGACCCTGAAAGGGTTAAAATGCATTTAGAGTTGCACATTTTATAAATTATAATGATGACTTGCACACCTTTTTTGACCCTTTCACTGTTGACACCCCTCACCCCCAAATTGAAAGCCACTTATGTGTTGGCATTTTTTTTAAAATTTAGAATGCTTTTTTAAGGATAACACCAAAAATCTCCATGAGGAAGTGGAAAAGAATTCTTCCTCCTTAAGCCATGTATGTCGTAAGAGGCGACTAAAATGTCGGGAGCAAGGGACTAGTAACCCCTTCTCCTGAATACATTACTAAATTTAATAAGAGAAACTTTCATTTTTCTGTTTGGGTGACCCGGCCTCTGTGGGATACAGCCGGTTTGTTGAAAGATAACACCAAAAATGAAAAATTTGGCAAAATACTTAAGGAATTATGAAAGTATGAAGCTGAAGGTCTGGGACAATTTATACATCAGCAATTTTGTACACTTTAAGGCCTATAACCCCTGTGGTTTAGCGCTTCTATTTGATTATAATAATAATTTAAGGCCTATTTTGGCCCATTTCTTGGCTGTTTTGCTAGTATGCCTTCTGCACTATACATTGATCACTAGAACCTGCCCATTCAACCTTCAGAATCACCTTTTTAAGCACCCAGAATTTAGTGATTTGGGCAATTTTACACTATTTTTTGACAAATTCTAATTTAAATGTAGGCATCCAGCCACTAAAGCAACCTCTCTTCTGTTCATTAATTGTCCCCAGGCTGCTCTTACATAACATTTCCCCTACATTTTGAATCCATTGTCACACAAAGTCAGCTTTTTTTTCTCCTAGGTCTTGACAAATAATATGTAACCAAGAATCCCAGTGATTAAAGCAGACCTACTAAAATGCTATAAAACAGATGTGGGGGGATTAAGGGGAGCCCCTATATTTCCCCTTCCCTGGGAAAATTTTCCAAAATTTACCATTTCTGTCTATTTGATGCTTATTTTAAGGTACTTCCATGAAACTGATCAAAGTCTTCTCTATTTCACTATTATTTCTTCCTTTCTATCTGTTGATATTAAGAAACAGCCAATAAAACCATGAAAACTACTAAAATGTGCCCCAAAGTTGGTATTTTAATTCAAATGCAGGATCAAAAGTGAGCTGTGTGCATCATGCACTGTGTGGGACAGGATTTTTTTCATATTGTATACACCCACTTTTCAGACCCATTCTCACATTGAGGCCAAATTTTGCCGTTCACACCAAATTTGAAGATACTATGATTTATGTATAGATCTACAGCACTGACGCTGATAACAATGCATCATTCGTATGACTTGAATATAGTTTCCTAAGATAAAAGCTGTACATTTAGGAAACAGTTTTGTATTCCAATATAGTTATCTTTGCAAACACCTCTTCTTAAAATATGGTAGTATTAAATTTCCTGCCATTGTTGGATTTTGATGCCAGTTAAAAAATGTACCACCAGTATTGTAAACCCTTCAGTTTCCATTGACAAATAGCACCTTTATCTCTCAGTAATAAGCTTTGCTGCATAATTTACTTGTATCAAACTATATAAGTGATTAGTAATGTTAAACATAAATTGTAACCATCACACTGAGAAGAGTGTATTTATAATGCTTTGTGCGAAACGAAGGACGAGTCATTAGTTTGCATAAATCATAGTATGTTCAAATGAAGCAGTTTATGAAGTAATTTCTATTGGGCAATTATCATGGGTTTTGCCCAGTAGTAAACTAGTAGTTATGGAGTGAAGATGTGATATTGCAGCAAGAGAACACGGGTATTGTTGTGTAATAGTATTCCAGTCAGCTGTGACACTTCACGGAACAAGACAGTATTTGAACCGATGGCAAGCTAGTGCTAAAATTAGCAGGCCGGTGACACTGATACCAGTGGTGCTATATATGTCTCCCTTGCTTTATGCAAATTTTGCTATTATGTGATTTCCCATTTCTATTGATAATTCCAACCCCTGTGGTTTAGCGCTTCTATTTGATAATAATAATAATAATAATATTGATAATTCCATATTTGATATACATTTGCTGTGAGTGATCAGTTCTTTTTTGTGCAAAGTGTATTTAAAAGTCTAATACAGAATTAAGTTTTGATGGGCTGATTGAACTTAGTACAGGTACCATAGGCTTGGAATCCATCTTCTGCATAAAGTGAGGAACATCTGTAAAACATATATTATTATGAAATCAGTAAATATAACCTAAATGTATGTAAAATGAGAAGAAGCATGTTGGACACTTCTGGAGATGTGTGTCAGGACAAGAGCCTGTTATCTTACTTCAGGAAATATTGCATACTAAAATATATAAAATGTTATGGACCCTGTGTGTATAATAAAGAATAGTTCAATGCCGGTGATAAAATTAATATATATATTTTATATGTATTATAACATAATACATAACTTGGTGCTATAAATTTTTTTTTGAAAACTGCATCACTAAGCTTCAGAGCTGCTAGTTCTTCACATCATAAGATGTGATGCATTAATATTTTTACTTCTGTTTTTCTATACTGTTTAACCTAGTTAGGATGTACCCACAGATAAAACAAAATAGCAAATACAGTAATAGGTTTTCTTATGCTGCCTGTGGTTCCTCTTTAATTAACATACTTAAATGGAGGCTGAATGAAATGTATAAACCCACAAAAAAAAAAAAAAGAGAATGTTCGAGTTGGGATGTACAGTTGTTTGATTTAAGGTAAGAATGTATCCATGAAAATCTCATCTTAGTTAGATTTTAAGGTAAGAATGCATTCATGGAAATCTCATCTTAGTTAGATATTATACATCATAGTTTAATTGAAACAGTCTGAAGAACCTTAGGCTAATATCATATGTTATTGTTATATGTAGTAAGCTCTTTAAAAACAAGTCTGTAAGAAGCTAGCACTCTGAAAAATTACCCCAAATAGGTTCATCGTTAACCTTTAAGCTGCTGATGGCGTATGTATATGTCTGCCTAGGAAACGGCTGTTGACTTTTTTTTTTTTTAACATGCTGGCCATCTCCCACCAAGGAAGGGTGACCCGAAAAAGAAACACTTTCACCATCATTCACACCATCACTGTCTTGCCAGAAGTGTGCAGGTACGACAGTTCAGATGTCCCTCTAAACAGCAAATATCCCAAACCTCTCCATTGTACTTCCCACCTCCAGGACCGAAGGCTGGCTATCTGGTTTCCCTGAATCCCTTCACAGAATATTACCTTGCTCACACTCTTAACAGCTCCAAAATGGTCCTGATTGGCCTGGTTAGGTCTACATCATAGAAAACAGGCCTGTGCCATAGGTGTGCATGGTATATAAAAAAATTGGTATAGGGGCATTGTGGGAGTCAGAAAATGCCATTTCCTTAGTACAGTGGTCCCTCGGTTTTCGCCGAAAATTCGTTCCAGAATGCTGCTCAAGTGCCATTACCGAACAAATTTACTTCCTTAAGAAATAATGTCACGTAGGTTAGTCTATTTCAGACCCCCAAAAACACACTTGCAACAGCACTTACGAAAATACACTTACATAAATGTTCGAGTTTGGAGATGCACGAAAACCGAGGGACCACTGTATTGCTTAATAAACGTGACATACCATAAGATAAGATAAACAATATATAGGTCATCTTCAGACCTTCATATCTCCGTAAATACTATCATCATTTTACTCAGTCTCATCACGTTACACTTTTACAATCAGGAAGACTTTTTTTTTTTTTTTTTTTTAAATCACACTGAGGGCACATTTATTTTAGACCCTTTGGCAGTTTAAGGGTCAACAAATTTGCACCAAACCAATTTATCTAGAATTTCTTGTCTAAGTGCTGTCCATGGCACATTATTTATATTTTAATCAAGTTTATATGTTTAGTGTATATAAATATTTGCCAATGTTAATTTAACAAAGAAAAAAATAATATTTGACATGGATCTATAAACTATAAACTTTTGAAAGTTGGCATAAACTCTGCACTGAGGGTGTCATTGTAGTACATACAGTGAAGAATCTTAAAACATTATGTACACTGCAACCCTCACATATGTGCCTTTTCTCATTTATTTGTAAATACTTATTTGATTTTGGGGGAGGAAAGGGAGGGGAGCTCTAGCTCTTGTTCTTGCCTCTTAACTTTTGATCAACTGACATGAAATTGCAATCACATCTATTTTTATAACCTTGCATAAGTTTGTTTCTGCTGTGTCATTGGAGGCAATTAAAAATAACACAAGCGTGGGTGCTGCACAGCTGAATAAGACCAACTTCCATGTTCACAGACACTGAGTAGTGGAGGCATTACAGTTGTTGTTTTTCATTTGTGGTAACAGAACATTCCTAGCCCATGTTTAACTACTACTTCCTCAAATTCCACATCACACCAGCCACCCTCCTGCAAGTTGCCAAATTTAAGCTGAACTTGCTTGTAATGGGTAGAAATTGATACCAAAAATTATCAGTCACAATATGAATGGTTATGTATTTGAATATACAATTTAGCCTTCTGCTGAGCCCAACTCAACTGTATATGAAATAAATGTCTAGAAATAGAGAGACATCATTACATATACAGGAGGGCCCCACTTTACAGTGCTTTGCTATGCAGTGTTTTGCTAATATGGCAGTTTTCAATTATACCAAATCTTCATTTATTCAGACTTCCTACAATAAATATATTCACCACTCACTATAAGCTAAGGACCACTTTTTAGGCCTAGCTCTATTGCTCACTTAATATATGATAGTGTAAACATGTTATCAGGCTTTTATATACATTTGAAAGTGAAAAAAGGCTATGTTTCACTTTACAGCGAATTTCACATTAAAGCAGTAGCCTGGAACTAAACCTGCTGTATAAGCAGGGCCCTCCTGTATTGAAGTTTGAAAGGCATTTGAAATGATGTCAGCATGCTTCTGACAAGACAGCAATTGAATAAATGATGATGAATGTATTTCCTCTTTTTTTGGGTCATCCTTCCTTGGTGGAAGATGATGGAACTTAAAAAAAAAAATAGGTTCTGTTCCATCATAATGTTTGAATGACTTGCGCTGTATAATAACCAGTTCGTCTATCCAAAATATTGAATAAGGTGTTAGTAAGGTCTGTTATACAGATTTATCATCATTAATTTTGAGTTAATATTTTAGATAATTGTGGAGAGTGTAGTTATTGTTATATGATTATTAATGCTAATTTCTTTTGCTCTTTTAATTGTAAGACATTGATAACATGCAATTTTTAAGATTGCAAACTAGCTAGGGAGTTTTTTTTTTTTTTTTTGTCAGACTTACTATGCACAAAGAAGCTAGAGAAAGTGACTATTTTTATAGTGAATTTGTTTTGTTTGAAGAAATCTTGTTAGAAATAATATCCAAGCTCAGCTGGGCTATACAAGTATGACACATGGTTTGGTGCATTTAAGACATTTCATTTAACATGCATGGCATCCTTGTGTAGAGATGAAAGCTTTTTATTTGAGATTATGGATGTTGTCATGACCATATCATTAACAAAGGCACTTTTGGCTATCATAGCAGTTGATAATTTGATTTTTTTTATAAGAGTTGCCTAAAGTTGTAAGCACCTCTTGATCCAATGGTAATGCAAAATACACCCAGCATACAAAATAGGCACACTTTCTACAGTCATTCCAAATTCTTGGTGTTGTAGTAGTCCCATATGTACCTTGCTTGACCTTTCTTTTACAATTTACTAAATATCCAGATAAACCTTCTGCAGTTTTTGCGTTAACTGTAAATATGTAGTAATAACTGATCTATGAGGATTATTGCACACCTCTCCTTAGCTTCAGTCACTATATAAAAAAGGTGTTGTAGTAGTCCCATATGTACCTTGCTTGACCTTTCTTTTACAATTTACTAAATATCCAGATAAACCTTCTGCAGTTTTTGCGTTAACTGTAAATATGTAGTAATAACTGATCTATGAGGATTATTGCACACCTCTCCTTAGCTTCAGCCACTATATGAAAAAACCTGCCAACAGAGGCATCCATGGCCTTCATGTCATAGAATACACTCTACTGTAGTATGATTGTTGGTAATTTTCACATAACAGCATTGGAAAAGAAAAAAAGTTTTTATTTTTTGCGATGTTGCAAGTTTGAACATATTTTATATAAAATTAACCCTTCAGATAGGGGGTGCTTTGTTATGTAAAATTGGAAGTGTTTATTAGTAATATTGATTCATTTATTCTCCTATGAATTTACTGTTGCAGCTAGCTCATGTTAAAATTGTTAATCACAAGCATTTTAATGGCACTTGCATTAGTATGTATTGCTCAATTGTGTAAGTGATTTTTAAGGTTTTGGTTGTACAGGCAAGGCAGTTCAGTCATGAGAGCTCAGTATTACAGTGTGTTAGTGATAAGTATGTGTATTGATGGAGAGTAATGCATGTGTAAAGTGCTGTTTGGAGGTTAAGGGCACAGTAGAAGGTGTTATCCCACTGCAGATGATTGTGCTATACAGGGTGACTAATGTATTGGTTGACAAATTACTCAACTGTGGTCTTTGTCTGCTAATGATTCAGTGTGTTCATACATGTTATGCCCCTCCCCGTGGTTATATTTGGTCATCTTATTGCAAAATACTATCTAATATATGCAATACTAGTTGATCAACACTGTACACTGATTCAGATTGGTTGAGTAAAGAAAACGTACATTAAATGTAATGTTTAGGAATCTATCTGACTTTGGTATTAATGAATAAGATGACAAAGCACATAGCCATGAGGTTTGGTATGTTAGCTCAAGTAATGATAAGGTGTGGCATGTGGAAGAATTGCCATTACTTAGAGGCTATGCGGGAGGCAGAGCAGAGATACTATATTATTTATACAGTGGTACCTCGACTTACGATATTTTTTCATTCCAGAATGCTGTTCAAGTGCCATTACCAAACAAATTTATCTCCTTAAGAAATGATGTAAAATAGACTAGTCCGTTTAGACCCCAAAAATTACACTTACAAAAGCATTTAAAAAAATAAACTTACATAAAAGGGTGTGTTTGGGGACCATCGTAAGTCGAGGTACCACTGTATTTTTATACTTAGCTATTTTCTCTTTATTTTTCTTAGTTGCTTTCAGATTGTCACTGATTGATAATTTATTGTAAGTTGAAACCTTATAAAACTTGAAAACTTGGATTTTTATATTATATTATGTCTAAAGTTGTATAAAAGTATTTTATGTTTCAAATTCACTTTTTCATATCTATATTGTTTCACTTCATAGATTGTCTATACAGTATTGAATTTTTAAGTTTCAAATCTATATATGCTTATAAAATCTCATGGTTTTTGAAGAGATAGGCAAAATATGGAAATACCAAGGAACTGAAAGTTATTTCAAGTTCTTTAGTATTTTGACTATAATCTGCAAATTTTGAAGTATTTATTTCAAATTTGAATATATATATATATATGTTACAATTTGTTAAAATGAGAACTAAATTTTATTAAAATCGAAAAGTTATATAAAACCTCCCATAAGATATGAGGGCCACTGCCAAGCTGGTGTTTTGGTGCTAGAATGATCGGAGTCAGGTGTGAAACATTACTTCAGTAGCCACTGAAGTTAGATTTGATGGCTCGGAGTGTGAGTTTCCCATTTTTTGTGTTTAACAGTACAGGAGTAATAATCATTGCTTTATTTTTTCTTAAATATTGTGTTTCTTTAAATTAAAAAATACGAAATTTTATACCCAGTGAAACCACTCTTGCCTGAAATATTGCTACATTCATGTAACTAAATTCCAAACTACATAGTCTTGTACAGTACAACAGAATTGTAATTTCCTTGACTCACTGACCTGTTAGTTTTAGGACTTGCCTGCCATGGGTTCAAGCCTCCACCCATTCTGTGATTTATAATTTCCCCTTACAGTATATATATAACTTATTTTGTTTGATTTGCTTCCTATCACAGCCTGTTAAACTATTTATACACAAAAATAATAATATTCTTTGTTACACTGAGCACCATCTCTCTCTCTCATATATATATACAACATGTATATTTTTTTAACACATTGGCCGTCTCCCTCTGAGGCAGGGTGGTGACCCAAAAAAGAAACACTTTTACTGTAGAGGCAAGATCCATACATAGCTTTAAGAAGAGGTACGATAAATCTCTTGGAGCAGGGAGAGTGGACCTAATAGTGACCAGCGAAGAGGTGGGGCCAGGAGCTGTGACTCTACCCCTGCAACCACAAATAAGTCTCTGTGTCTATCTCTGTCTCACACACACACGCACGCACGCGCATTCACTCTTTCTCTCCCCACCCCTCCTTATCTCCCCCACACTCGAAAACTAACTAACTTGCAATGAGTTTGTATCTAAGAAGCAAGTGACAATTTATTGCAGACATGACATTAAACTTTTTATCCTATTTTACTTAAATAGCTTTTATCATACAGAGTAATGTTAGTTATACCTGTAGATCTGTTGAGTATGGGGAGTATGTTAAAAAAAAGAAAGACTACTTGTATTCTTAATTATATGGAGTAAATTTGTGTATAATTTGTCCTGAAATATTGTATTTTTTCCACTATTGCTATTCCACCTGTGCAAATTGGTAATTCCTTAAGAAACTATTGTAATCATCTTTTATATTTTCTATGTTAAATATCACTCCCCTCCCTTTCCTATTTTTTTTTTAAAGTCTTAAGTTTCCTAAATTCACCTTATAATATTGGGACATCAATTGCATATCTTCAAACCAAATTTATGGATTTCTGCAGGCATGTTTCAACACTCTTTAGACTCCAGTCATGTATGTGTGTACACTCTCTTTAGACTCCAGTCATGTATGTGTGTACTGTACAGTGTCTGTGTAGGATATGTGTAGAATCTCATTTGTTAAAATAAAATGAATGGTGGAAATTGTACATGCATTTGTTATCTTTTCTAGCAAATTGCTGTGAACATTTGCAATTGTTAATTTCATACATAGCAAGATGAGAGATGTGTAACAAATAGCTTAATGTTTTTGGTAAAAATAGGAGAATTGGCATTTCAAGTTGAATTATATTTATCATGTATGTAGTTATAAATTGATATACAGTATGTATATATTTATATTTAATAACTTTCATACTCTGATAAAAGCTACATGCTGTACCACAATTTGATCAGGCTTGTTGGGCATACATAATGTCTCTTAAAAAGTGTATTTCATATATAGTAAACCCTTGAAATAATGGACTAATAGGGAATTGTTCAAGTGTCCATTAAATCAGAATACATGTAATGGTAAAAAAAATTAAAGTACTCTACAATATACCCAATATTGTATTGTACACTCAACTTATACTGCAATAAGCATTAAAAATAAAATAGTTAAAAGTATAGTTGAACTAGTGGATTGTGCTCATAATTTTAAAAGTCATTATATCAAGGGTTTACTGTATTACTATAATTGTACAGTTAATTTATAGCAGAAAGCTTAAACAATTGTAACTTTTAAAACCTGAAGTGCTCAGTGCTATTCAAGCCACCTCACAATAATGTTACACTGAAATAATTTTTTATAGGGGAGAAAATGTAATATGGTTAATACTGTCCAACTAAACACCTGTGTTTGTTTACATATGAAATGGGAGATGTTCTATGGTTGTTGCCTTTCAGCTTTGACTCCTTTCTTGTCATCTTTTGTGACAGTGAGGGTCTCTTTTTTTTACTTTAAGTGATATTAAGATTTTTTTGACTTAATAATGATATATCATATTTTGTTAATCAAGCAGTACAGACCTTGCCTTGATTTTGTAATACAAATCATGACCAATTTTTTAAACAAATTGATCAGTTTTGTTTTAAGTTTAGTAGTATCATTATCAGGAATTAAGTCAAAACCATACATAATGATTTTAACTACATTACATCACTTTGTAATAAGAATAGTCAAATTAATATTTCATTTAAAATCATTTATGCAGAATAAATTCTTGCATTATGCAAAGATAGTTATTATAATTGGGAATGCTAAACCTGTTGGGGTTATACAGGGCATGGGAAGATAATTTCACTTCCTTGGAACAGGAGCCCCTCATTGGCATCTCTTGAGCCAGAAGTGCCAAGGTAATGTTACCCACAGCTCTTCATTTTCTTGGAAACTTTAAAATTCAAGAATACTTTTAATTGAACTAAATGTTGTGCTGCTGGCAATAGTGAAGAAAAGATGCATTTTGCAGATAAAACTTTTATTAGGACATTTCAATCTCTTAAGATCTTTATCAAGTATTGTGTCTTTCCTTTACAATACTTTCAACATTTCTTGTTTTATTTGCTAACTATAGCATTTTTTTTTTAATCTTATAAACAAAGCTATTATATTTATATTTGTTGAATGAGAATCTTTGGTTAAATTTGCATTTTAGTTTAATCCAAAGCACTTGAGCATTTATAGTTATAATTATCATGGGGAAAAAATTTGTAGCTAATACTTGAATTATAAAACTGATAAACCTAGTTGGAAGAGTATCTAAAGTCTGTTCATTGGCTACTGGACTTGCATTATTTTATTTTGAATATTAGTGGTTTTAGATTAATGTAACAAGTCAAGTGTAATAGAGCCATGGTAATATAACAAGTGCAGTTAGCTTCATATTGCAGCACTCACTTGACCAAGAACTGAAATTCTGTACCAGCATTTTGCTCTGGTCAGTTATTCAGGAAAATTGTTTAGTTGTAGCTAGCATTGACAATTTTGTAATTTTTATACATAAAAACATTTGTAAATAATTCATTTATAAGCACTAATACTTCTCAAACCCAATACTCCAGTAACATGTAATTCATCAATGGTCCAGTAGTCATTCTGAAGATTATGCAACTCCTTGCATTAATTTATTCTTATGGTTTGTTGGGAATATGTTTTGCAGCAATGTCAGTATCATATGTGCATCATAAGAAGTTATACCCATTTATAAGGTTTAGTTGTACATATCTTTATCGTGTATGTTTGAAGCATTTAGTAAAGATGAATTAGGCATTGAGTGAAAGATCTATATGGAATGACTACTAAACTATACAATCCATTGCTGGTAGTCATGCAGACTACACCAGCACAACCATGTACCTGATGTCTAAAGCAGTCTACCATTTGTGCAAGAATAAACAACCGAGAGCAACTTTTGTTTAAATGTACTTTTAAAAATCCTTTTGTTATATTATATGCTCTAATAAAGTATCTTTTTTTATTCTACAGGTATTACTTATTTGCTCATATTGCACATGTTAGTGTCCATAACAAACCTTCTCTTCATGTAATGTATGCCTTTTATTACATACTGTAGTTTTCCTTAATACTTAAAAGTATATAAATATAATGTCTTTCCATACAGTTATAATAATGCTAACAATATTAACTAAGTAAGCTAAAGAAAATAGTGAGAAAGTAAGATTAAGAAAAGGAGCAATAACTAATAAGATTGCCGTGAGCAAGAAATGTAACTAGCAAACTTTTGTTATTTGTAGCTTCCATCTGGTAACTGGGAGTAAAACCTTTTGTCTGATAATTGTAGAATGGTGCGCTTGTAAAGATAATAATGGAGACCACCAACTGAAAGATAAGGATAAATTAGTTATAAATACAGTATTAATTACTTAAATAGTTGGACAAATACTATACATACACACATTTTGATAGGAAAAAAAAAAAGGTGAAATCAGCATAAAACTGCTTCTCTCAAATTCTTTCACATCAACTGTTTGGAAATAAGATACTGTGTGGTTTATGGCACTTTATTGAAGAAAACATTCTTCCATCAAGGACTCTTAATTATCAGAAACAAGCAAGCAAAACATGTATAGTGGAGGAATTAAGATTATTATTATTATTATCAAATAGAAGCGCTAAACCACAGGGGTTAGGAGGAGTGAAGAGAGAGGTAAAGCTGGGTGGGTGACATCACCAGTGTGTTAAGCACTTGGCCAGCTGGCTTTAATATGATTCATCCAACCAGGTATATTTATTTTTACACCACAGGGAGGTTAGCATGGGCCCCAATGTGACCATGAATGCAGGTTTTGACAGAATCCCACACCAGCATGGCTGTGGCATACTCTAGCTCAAGTTCCTTCAAAGCCACCATCATGACTCATGAAATCATAATACGTACTAACATGACTGCAACAAATCACGGAATGAGTGGGGCTTTAACCCATGGCAAGTGAATCCTAAAAATCACAGGCCAGTGTGTTAACCACTGGGCCAGCTGGCTGTAATAAGATTCATCCAACTAGGTATACTATTTCTATATGCCATAGGGAGGTTAATTAACATAGGCCCCACTGAGATTCCCAATAGCTTCCTGTTATCTTTCAATGTTTTTCTTCTTGTAAACAAATAAGATCCAATACCAGGCCGGTTTAAAAAAAAATCACACATGAACAGCTTGATATCAAAGAGTTTCCTCTTGCTAGGTATATACTACCTGAATGACAGTACCTCTGAAAAGGATCAGACTAGTTGATGACAAGGTTTCTGATGGGATAAAAATACACAATGAACTTCTGTTTCAAATACATAAAAACATCCCTGATCTTGTGTAACATGTTATTCCTGTCAGGCTTTGTCATGTCTAAGAATTATTAGCATATGTAGTAACAAGATAAATCTGTTGATGAGGATGAGATCACTGGAAGCTGGGAAAGAAATTAGGTAGTCAGTCGATCAGTATGATTAAATGTGGCATAAGTATTATTGTGACAAGAGATACATATCAGATACATATTGTACCTGTTCACCCAAAAGGTGAAAATATAAGCAGCACAGATGATAAAATTAAGGTCATGTTTGTTCCCTAATTCCACCTCCCAGATACAACCTATGAATCATTGGATTAATGCAACCTGCAAAAGGCTGTACCAGTCTAGGTACATAGATGAGGTACTGGCAGTGATTGAGGTGGATGAAGAACTGGAAGGACACACCAAAGGCCTAAGTACGTTGAACATCAAAAGGTATAACTTGAAGTCTGCCATCTTCAATCTTGTGGTGTCACTGAAGGAACTGAAAAGGACATTACCTAATGATAGGAAAAAAACTGTTATATAACCTGTGAGGTCACCAAAGCTGTCTGTTGTGCGAGATGTAATTTAAGTTCTAATCGAGTACACTAACCTCTCCAACGAAAGAAGTGAATATCCATTATCCATGCTTACAAATTCTTAGAGAATGTATCATAAGGGACCAGCATCAATGTGATGAGCAACTGAAGCTAGATAAGTTCTTCAAACCTATTCTTCTTTAAACATCTTTTCAACCATCTATGCCTTTCTCAGCCATCTATGCCTTCTCAACCATCTATGTCTTCTCAACCATCTATGCCTTCTCAGCCATCTATGTCTTTTCAGCCATCTACAGTGGACCCCCGAGTTTCGGTCACCTCGGAAATCGTACAATTATATAAGTGTAATATTGTAAGTGCTTTTGTAAGTGTATTTTTGGGGGTCTGAAATGGACTAACCTACTTGACATTATTCCTTAAGGGAGTAAATTCGTTCGGTAATGGCACTTGAGCAGCCTTCTGGAATGAATTATGACCGAAACTTGTATGTCTCTTCAACCATCTATATCTTCACAGCCATCTACATTATTTTCACTGGTAGAGCTTTATAGCTCTTTTAACTCAGAATATTTTTTTATTATGAGCCACCACTATCGATCACAGCAGTAGTACTTTACTGTAGTAGTGCTACAGATTACAATGCTTGTAATCTTAGGTGTCAGGTTGTCTTCTGCATCAGTGGACCAAGTCTGCTGGTTCAAAAGACAACTGAACAATCACGTAAAATTTCATAATTCGAGTGTTTCGGAAAATCAGAAATACTGCATACCCCATTCCTCCCATTAATCCATTAATGAGAGGGTTCACCATAATTCTGGTCTAAAACTAATAAAAATTACCTCTACCTTGCTAGTATTCTTCCATTCTGCTGGCTGATGCCAAGAAACAACCAATATAGTAACCATAAAAACCACCCTAGAAGACACTTGACAGTCACAATTTTAAGCCAGACACAAGGTCAGATACAGTGGTACCCCGAGTTTCGTACAGCTCCCAAACTCGAACAATTATGTAAGTGTATTATTATAAGTGCTTTTGTAAGTGTATTTTTGGGGGTCTGAAACGGACTAATCTAATTTACATTATTCCTTATGTGAACAAATTCGTTTGGTAACGGCACTCGAACAGCCTTCTGGAACGAATTATGGCCGAAACTTGGGGTACCACTGTATTTGTTTTTTCCATCATGCACTGCATGAGGCAGGATTATTTTTTTTATACTGTGCACACTCACTGCACAGACTCATTCTCTCATGTCTAGGCCAAAACTGAATACTCACAGCCTACGAGAAAGCGCTGTGCTGAAGACGTAGATCTACATGAGCAACACTAGTATCAATGATGTAAATCTAAGTACAATATCTAGTAACTCCCTTTATCACTGTTGACTGTGAGAACCAGTGCTCTTGTGCAACAATTCTTGTGCACAACTTGAGAATTGTCAGGATGTGTTGATATCCAACATCTTTTAATTCCTTGTCTCCTTCATCTGAGGGCATGCACCCTTCATTTTTTACTTTCTCTTCAATGCCCTGACATTCTTACTTGCCCTTCTCTCTGGCAGTCCCACCTATAATGTAGATTCTCTCAATAACTTTTTCAGTTGGTAGCACATTCAGCTCACATACTGAGTGTCTGTGGTTCAATCAGTGACATGGGTGGAAATGTTGGGCATGTTCCCTTATACCTGCTGCTCCTGTTCACCTAGCAGTATGTAGGTACCTGGGGATTAGTTGACTGTTGGGGTGACATCTCAGGGGGTGGTAGTATACCTTAGAGGGCTGGACTTTGAAATGAGATGAGGTAGGGTAATGGTTCTTAGTCTGTAAAACTGATGCATGTAAAGGCAAAAAAAACTTTCTAACCTCTCCCTCTACTGTCCAGTCTTTTCTTTGCTGTGCAGCACTGAATGATCCACACAGGTTTAGCACTTCTCCATAAATATAATAATGATTTAATTATAAATAAAAAATTAGTCTGTAAAACTGATGCATGTAAAGGCAAAAAAAACTTTCTAACCTCTCCCTCTACTGTCCAGTCTTTTCCTTGCTGTGCAGCACTGAATGATCCACACAGGTTTAGCACTTCTCCATAAATATAATAATGATTTAATTATAAATAAAAAAAAATTCGGTCTAGCTTACCTACTCTCTGAATGGTAAAGAAAGAAACCATTCCATGAGTCCAAATATACAGCTCAGGTTTTTGCCATTGTTGTTCTAGTGACCAGGAGTGTAGACCTATTGATAAGCCCAGGTAAGTTATTGCCACAAGAATACACCACTGGAACTTTTGGAGCAACTCACCAATAAGGCCAGCCTGTAAGAAAATAAATTACATTTAAACTTTGAAGAACACAATGCATATTTACATATTTCCTAGAGTATTCTAATGTTTAAATTCTTACCAAATATAAAGGGACTGACCAGAGGCAATGGTTAAGTGCAGTTTGCCTCCTATGAACTCCAAAAGAAGACAGAACATTATATGATTCCAAGGCAAACACATGTATACCTGTATCAACCAACTTGGTTCATGTAAAATTAATTTTGTGATTCAGTATACTGATCATTACACAGTCTTGCCCCACTGAACTGGACACATCGAGATCAGAAACTTTTAAATTTTTCATCCTGCACTCTGCACTACCATACTTGCTCTGGCATACTATATACAGTGGACCCCCGGATTACGTCATTTTTTCGTTCAAGAATGCTGTTCAAGTGCCATTACTGAACGAATTTATTCCCATAAGGAATAATGTAAATTAGATTAGCCCTTTTAGACCCCCAAAATTACACTTACAAAAGCACTTACAAAAATAAACTTACATAAAAGGGCGAGTTTGGAGACTATCGTAAACCGGGGGTCCACTGTAATTACATAATTAATTACTGCCACTTAGTAATTTTATCAGCGACATACGCAATTTTCATTACCATAATCCAAGGACTTGGAGCTGCTCTTCACTTCCTTGGATTACAAATACGCACAAATACTTCATATTTGCACTATTTTTTTTTTCAACAAACTGACCGTCTCCCACCGAGGCAGAGTGGCCCAAAAAAGAAGAAAAACTTTCACCATCATTCACTCGATCACTGTCTTGCCAGAGGGGTGCTGATACTACAGATCAAAATTTAAAAATATCCTTACCCCTCCCGTCAGAGTGCAAGCATTTCTTCCCACCTCCAGGACTCAAATCTAGCTAACGGCTTTCCCTGAATCTCTTCATACATGTTTGGTTTAGCGCTTCTATTTGATTATAATAATAATAATTCATACATGTTACCTTGTTCACATTCCAACAGCATGTCAAGTCATAAAAACTACTTGCCTCCATCCACTCCTATCTAGCATGCTCATGCACATTTGCTGGATGTATTTGTATACACAATTTTCATTACCATAATCCAAGGAATGGGAGCTATTCTTCCCTTCCTTGGATTAAACAATTGCATCTTATTCCAAATGCAGTATAATTCTCATGGGTTTAATGCTTTCCCAAGAATATAAGAATAATAATAAAAACAATAATATGTACATCAATAATAGCAGCGCAGTGTGGCCCATGCGGGTTTAGTGTTTAATATTATAATAATAATAGTGGCATTAACTAAAAAGCAATACTATACAGTATACCTGAGAAAGAGTTGTAGAAAACAAAGCCAGAAAGAGTATGATGAGTGAGAAGACCAGACACACATCCTGTATGCTGGAACATAAAAGAAAATACACTTTCATTAATGCTGGGCGCACAGTTCTAACTCTGGTACTTGTTGACCTTATAAAACGAATTAGTAATTGGCATTACATAAATTATTAAAATGCTGGAACCTAATTAACGTACGTACCCAGTATCCACAAATACTACTGTGCATATGGCACTCACAACACTCAATATAAATGAAAGCCGAGCTACAACATTCCTGGAGAACTGCAGCAATCACATACACATAACACTAGGAATAAATGCCTCTGATATTCCATGTCCAAAATGCCCTGCATACTAGGGGCTTTTGGCATGTACACCTCATGTAATCTCAATAACCAAATGTAATTCTTTGTATCATGTCCAAATAAAAATATTATTATTATTATTATTATGTAACCTGAGTAAATGCACTATGCAAATTAAAGGACTCCAAATTTGGAATAACCTACCTGAAGGATCAAAAACTCTATCATCCAATAGCTTCTAAAACACTGTGAAAATACATCTCTTGAACCTAATGCACCTAAAGTCAGTGCCAGACCAGATGCGCTGGGGTTCGTATCTGGGATTGAATGCAGCCTGCAGTAACAGCCTGGTTGATCAATGCCTGTGGGGGCGCTGACCCCCAAACACCTTCCAGGTAAGTGTCAATTGTTTCTTATACCACTAGCTTATTTGATAGCTACCTCTCCATTGTAATCAAAAACTTTAAACCACTTTACTATGTACAGAAACTATTCATACTTAGATTAACAAAAGATTAAGATTCTTTACTTTCAATCACTGTATTAAAATATGTATACAGACCGACTGACATGGTAGTTACATTCCTGAAAACTCAGTGTAACACAAAATCGTGTAAAACAAACTCCAGAACTTATGGGAAAAATAGGGTTACGTTCCTGGGACTTCCAAAAATGGCAAAACTTTCTTTTTTTTTTTTTAGGTCTCCAAATTATAAAAAAAATAAAAATGATAATGTAATTGTAGTTCAGTGTCATGATGTATTATGTTTAATGCATTGTTACAGAAATAATATTTCTTACCTTACATTGTGGTTGCTGGTACAGTGGTGCCTCGGGTTACAAGCTTAATTCGTTCCAGAAGGCTGATCGAGTGCCGATACCGAACAAATTTGTTCCAATAAGGAATAATGTAAATTAGATTAATCGGTTTCAGACCCTCAAAAATACACTTACAAAAGCACTTACAAAAATACACTTACATAATTGTTCGAGTTGGGAACTGCTCGTAAGTTGAGGTATCACTGTAGTATATGTCAATGATTCTGAACAGAGTGGAAAGGAACACTGTGGCACTACTGGGCTGAGGTGGAAGGTTGTGGATTGTTTGCTGAGGTGGATGGTTGAGGCTTTGGCACTGAAGTCGATGGTTGTACTGGAGTAATCAGAAATTTTATAAAATATGTGTGCTAAAATATGACAGGCCATTATCTGCTAACAAACCACTGGCCTGGAGTTTTATGACTCACTTGCCATGGATTCAAGCCCCACCTGTACCGTGGTTTGTTTACAATCATGTTATTATATCTGCTATCAGCTATCACTTACACATACAGTAGGGCCCCACTTTATGGTGTTTCGCCTTACGGTGTTTCGCTAATACGTACAGACATTTCAAATTATGACTAAAACTCATTAAACGGCTCTCCCCCCACCTGACTTGCTAATAGAGTCACAGTACACCACTCGTTTGTTTACATTCTCTGTGAGATCCATGTCTCTCCATTATGTCTGGAAACTTTCCAAAATTTCAGGTGTTTTAAAGTTACTGCATATTTTACATATATTCTAATAATTATACAGTGGACCCCCGAGTAACGAACACCCCGGAAATCGTACAATTATGTAAGTATAATATTGTAAGTGCTTGTGGAAGTGTATTTTTGGGGGTCTGAAATAGACTAACCTACGTGACATTATTCCTTAACCCTTTCGGGGTCGGTGCCGTACTAGTACGTTTTACGAGCAGGGGTTGGTGCCGTACTAGTACGCCCAAATTCTAGTGGCCTCAATTTAAGCAGAAAACGTCTGGTAGGCATACATATGAAAGAATGGGTCTGTGTGGTCAGTGTGCGCAGTATAAAAAAAATCCTGCAGTACACACTGCATGAGAGAAAAAAAACTCTGACCGATTTTTCAATTAAAACAGCGACTTTGCAGTCTATTTTCGTATGGTATTTATTGATGTATTCTCGTTTTCTTGGTCTCATTTGATAGAATGGAAGATATATTACAGAAATGGAGATGATTTTGATTGGTATGACAATGACAAGTACCTTGAAATTGAGCTCAAAGTAGTGAAAATGTTCGATTTTTGACGATGTTCAAGAGTAAACAAATCACACCATGCGTCCAATACACATCAACTGGCGAGTCTTATATTCATGCACAAGTGCTCTGATACAGTATTATTTATACCATTTTTACAATGATGCAGTTGTATACATAACAGTAAATCTTCTATTTTTGTGAGAATAAAAATTCAAAATGGAAAGCAAAAGTAATGGAACAGGTGCCTGGAGACGTGGCTAATGAACAGAGAACATGTTATTTTAGTGCCAGGAATGTCTGCCTTATTTACTCTGGACCCTATTTTGAAATTGGCATCGTTTGAAATTTGTGTGAAATTGGAAAATTGCCATTTTCTGACCACTATTTTGGGTAGATGAAATTGGTAAATAGGCAGTTTCTTCTACTCATTCGATAGAAGAAATGGAGTTCTAGCGAAATAGCTATAATTTTAGGAGACTGAAACATTGGAATTTTTCGAAAATAGGGCTCGAAGTGGATGAAATCGCCGATGTGTCAGTGTCATAGATACCGATAAATTCACGAAAGCATAATTTCGTTAGTTTTCGATCAAATTTCATAATTTTGGTGGCGTTATGATTGGAAAAAGATTCTCTATAATGTCATAAGAAAAAATTAATTTTTTTTTCCAAAACATTTTCGACCCCAGGAACACTTTCCTGAGAAGGCCTGTCGACCCCCAAAGGGTTAAGGGAGTAAATTCGTTCGGTAATGGCACTTGAGCAGGCTTCTGGAATGAAGTTTTCATGTTACTCGGGGGTCCACTGTACTTATGTGTACCTGTACCTAAATAAATTTACACACTGTGCTGGCGTGCAGGTACAAATTAAAATCGCTAAGTGTCTCAGTAGTCTTGTTAGATAGGAGTGAATGGAGACAAATGGTTTTTGGGACCTAACGAGCTGTTGGAGTGTGAGCAGGGTAATATTTTGTGAAGGGATTCAGGGAAACCAGTTAACTGATTTAGTTGGACTTGAGTCCTGGAAATGGGAAGTACAATGCCTGCATTTTAAAGGAGGGGTCTGGGATAGTGACAGTTGGGAGGGACTTATTCTCAGCCGTCGTATCTGAGCACCTCTGCAAAGACAGTGATTATGTATGAGTGAGGTGAAAGTGTTGAATGATGATGAAAGTATTTTCTTTTTGGGGATTTTCTTTTTTGGTCACCCTGCCTTCGTGGGAGATGGCCGACTTGTTGAAAAAATAATAATAATAATAATAATAGTAATAATAATCACTATGGGGTGCTTTAAATTTCGTACAGTGGACCCCCGAGTTTCGTAAACCCCGGAAATCGTACATTTATGTAAGTATAATATTGTAAGTGCTTGTGGAAAAGTATTTTTGGGGGTCTGAAATAGACTAACCTACGTGACATTTTTCCTTAAGGGAGTAAATTCGTTCGGTAATGGCACTTGAGCAGACTTCAGGAGTGAAGTTTTTACGAAACTCGGGGGTCCACTGTATATTACGTTAATATAGACATTTTCATTACAATCTATATTTTTTTCAAAATTATATAATAAACACGCTACATAACACATAAACATGATACATACACCACAGTAGAATAAATTTGACATAAATATGAGATGTGGTAGCAAAGTGGCTTGTCAGAGTGACGGCAAGAATTAGGTTTTCTCTAGTCAAACACCAGAGAAAATGTATAAACTATAGTATTACTGGGGGTAACTGCAGAAAATTATTCCTTTCATGTGCCTTCACTAGTAGCTATTTATTTATTCTACTGCACTAAGATAGAGACAACTTGTACACAATGTAAGTGTTTGTATTGTGGGGTAAATAGTTCACCAACTCGTGCAAATGTACAGTGGACCCCCGGATTACGTCATTACATTGGACCCCCGGATTACGTCATTACATTGGACCCCCAGATTACGTCATTACAGTGGACCCCCGGTTAATGGCCTGCTCCAAACACTAACAATTATGTAAGTGTATTTTTTGTAATTGCTTTTGTAAGTGTATGTTTGGGGGTCCAAAAGGACTAATATAATTTACATTATTCCTTATGTTAATAAATTCGTTCGGTAATGGCACTTGAACAGCATTCTTGAACGAATTATGGCCGTTAACCGGGGGTCCACTGTATTTCGTTCCAGAATGCTGTTCAAGTGCCTTTACCAAACGAATCTGTTCCCATAAGGAATAATGTAAATTAGATTAGTCCTTTTAGACCCCCAAAAACACACTTACAAATGCACTTACAAAAATACATTTACATAATTGTTCGAGTTTGGAGCATAACGTAAACCGGGGGTCCACTGTACAGTGGACCCTCGGTTAACGAAATTAATCCGGTCCAGGAGCTATTACTTAATCTGAATCTTTCGTTATCTGAAACCTTATTTCCCATAAGAAATAATGTAAATACATTGTATGTTTTTGTTATTGAAATTGAATTTTGTGAAGACACCCTCATGACTGATCACATTTTGCTGGTCAGGAGCCCTGTGCATACATGTCTGTACCTCTATGATGTTGTGATCTGAGTGTATTGTCTTTGATATGGTTATATTACGTATCAGATCATCGTTGTTAGTGAAGATGAGGTCCAGCATATTTTCTAGTCTTGTAGGGTCTAATATTTGCTGGTTTAAGGTGAATTTGGTGCAGAGATTTAATAGCTCATGTGTGTGTGAATTTTCATCTGAGCTGCCTCCTGGGGTGATCTCTGATAAAATATTATTTGCTACACTCCTCAGTGACATGAAAAAAAAAAAATTTAATGTGGATATGGATAGCAATTTTAATTATGGGGCTTCGGACAGTGAAAAGGTTAGTACCATTTTCTTTATTACACCATTGTAAAATTGTGGCATATTTTTTATTAACACTTCGTAAAATTTGACTAACACGGTGCCACTTCTGGGGAAAATTTTTTTTTCCCCCCTCCATCTAGTGGGCTCAAAGGCAGCCTGTCTGTGGGTCAGCCCATTGTCATTGTGGGGGATGCCTAGCTTCCTCCCATCTCACCTCTCATTGGACCGCACATACGTGTCCCATACAATTCTCAGATCTGTGCTTGTGATAAAATTAGTTGATTCCTGCATACCAGTAAATACAAGCAGTGTTTTCATATCAATATGTCACTTTATCTGCTTTTTTTTTGGTTTATCCTAGGTAATTTACACTATGTATGACAATTGTACTTATGTGTGCCTGTGCCTAAATAAACTTATTGTGTTGAAATGTGAGCTTGCTGGAGACTGTTTATATACAAATTGAGAGGGTAGACAGGAACTGCACCTGTCCACAAGAGGGACTCTCAGTGTTTATATACCCTTTGTTTATCTTCCTTTAATAATAATAATAATAATAATCTTAATTTCTACAAGTACATAGTACATGTACAAGGTGTACAGGTCTAGCTGACATCAATGATATACATACTACAATATAGAAAGCCCCTTGTTATGCACAGCATTTCGGGCAAATTAGGTCAGTTTTGTCCCCAAAATGCGATTCACACCAGTTGGCTAACACCCAGGTACGTACCTATTTTACTGCTAGGTGAACATGGACAGCAGGTGTCATGAGGAAATGCATCCTAATGTTTCCGCCCGTACTGGGGATCGAACCATGAACCTCAGTGTGTGAGGCGAGTGCGCTACCAGTCGAGCTACGGGACACTTCGGCATAATAAAAGTTAAAAAATGAAAGGAACCTGGATGTAATGTATATAGAGTACTTACTTTATATATACAGTGGTCCCTCGGTTTTCGGTCATCTCCAAACTCAAACATTTATGTAAGTGTATTTTCGTAAGTGCTTTTGCAAGTGTATTTTTAGGGGTCTGAAATAGACTAACCTACGTGACATTATTTCTTAAGGAAGTAAATTCGTTCGGTAATGGCACTTGAACAGCATTCTGGAAAGAATTTTCGGCGAAAACCGAGGGTCCACTGTATATATTTTTGAGCATCAGTTTAGTTTTTTCACTTATGTATTGTAGTAAAGAAACTAGGACGTATGTGAGGGTTTGTAGCTGTGTTGGTGTTGAGGATTAACAGCCTACGAGCATCCCACCTACCCTTCCTTATACTGATATTTTTATTGTTGCAAATGCAAGGGAAATGATAATTTTATTACAGTGGACCCCCGGCTAACGAAAGGTTTAGATAACGAAAAAATCAGTTAACGAAAGCATTTTTTCGCTATCGGATAGCGAAAAAAGCACGGATAGCGAAACGTATTAGACCTGTCTGCCTGCTCCGTGCCTGGCCTGTGCCTGCACAAAACGCCAGTGTAGCGTTGTTTACCATTGAGAGAACATTACCCAGCGCGCTCTTTCAAACATTCACAATAAATTTGTTGTGTTTATTGGTGGTTTAGTGATTGTCACTGTGAAATAAGTCACCATGGGTCCAAAGAAGTTTCCTAGTGGCACCCCAGTGGTAGCATTCATGCAGGGAGTGTAGCATTCATGCAGGGAGTGTAGCATTCATGCAGGGAGTGTAGCATTCATGCAGGGAGTGTAGCATTCATGCAGGGAGTGTAGCATTCATGCAGGGAGTGTAGCATTCATGCAGGGAGTGTAGCATTCATGCAGGGAGTGTAGCATTCATGCAGGGAGTGTAGCATTCATGCAGGGAGTGTAGCATTCATGCAGGGAGTGTAGCATTCATGCAGGGAGTGTAGCATTCATGCAGGGAGTGTAGCATTCATGCAGGGAGTGTAGCATTCATGCAGGGAGTGTAGCATTCATGCAGGGAGTGTAGCATTCATGCAGGGAGTGTAGCATTCATGCAGGGAGTGTAGCATTCATGCAGGGAGTGTAGCATTCATGCAGGGAGTGTAGCATTCATGCAGGGAGTGTAGCATTCATGCAGGGAGTGTAGCATTCATGCAGGGAGTGTAGCATTCATGCAGGGAGTGTAGCATTCATGCAGGGAGTGTAGCATTCATCCAGGGAGTGAAGCAGGGATGCCAGGAGTGTAGCATTCATGTAGGGAGTGTAGCATTCATGCAGGGAGAGTAGCATTCATGCAGGGAGTGTAGCATTCATGCAGGAAGTGTAGCATTCATGCAGGGAGTGTAGCAGGCATGCAGGGAGTGTAGCATTCATGCAGGGAGTGTAGCAGGCATGCAGGGAGTGTAGCATTCATGCAGGGAGTGTAGCAGGAATGCAGGGAGTGTAGCAGGAAGGCAGGGAGTGGAGATTCCCCTTCGTAGAGGCTGAAGAATTCCTCCCCCAACAAGTGTTTAATTGTGATGAAACAGGCCTGTTTTGGAAGAAAATGTTCCAAAACATTACCAATTACTCATTACCTCATTACCCTATCTTCCAGATGCCTGCAACTCTCTTCAATAAAGATAAGTAAATGTTATTTATTAATCTGTTTTTTATTATTTAGTATGTGAATATTTTTTTGTGGAACGGATTAATTGTATTTACATTATTTCTTATGGGAAATAAGGGTTCGGATTACGAAAGGTTCGGATTGAGAAATAGCTCCTGGAACGGATTAATTTCGTCAACCGGGGGTCCACTGTATATTTATAGTAATAAATTTATTTATTTATTTTTTCAACAAGTCGGCCGTCTCCCACCGAGGCAGGGTGACCCAAAAAGAAAGAAAATCCCCAAAAAGAAAACACTTTCATCATCATTGAACACTTTTACCACACTCATACATAATCACTGTCTTTGCAGAGGAGCTCAGATACGACAGCTGAGAATTGTCCCTCCCAGCTGTCACTATCCCAGACCCCTCCTTTAAAGTGCAGGCATTGTACTTCCCATTTCCAGGACTCAAATCCAACTAAATCAATTAACTGGTTTCCCTGAATCCCTTCACAAAATGTTACCTTGCTCACACTCCAACAGATCGTCATGTCCCAAAAACCATTTGTCTCCATTCACTCCTATCTAACACGCTCACACATGCTTGCTGGAAGTCCAAGCCCCTCGCCCACAATACCTCCTTTACCCCTTCCCTCCAACCTTTTCTAGGACGACCCCTACCCCGCCTTCCTTCCCCTACAGATATATACGCTCTCCAAGTCATTCTACTTTGATCCATTCTCTCTAAATTACCAAACCACCTCAACAACCCCTCTTCAGCCCTCTGACAAATACTTTTAGTAACTCCACACCTTCTCCTAATTTCCACATTCCGAATTTTCTGCATAATATTTACACCACACATTGCCCTTAGACAGGACATCTCCACTGCCTCCAGCCTCCTCCTCGCTGCAGCATTTGCAACCCATGCTTCACACCCATATAAGAGTGTTGGTACCACTATACTTTCGTACATTCCCTTCTTTGCCTCCATGGATAACGTTTTTGTCTCCACGATACCTCAACGCACCACTCACCTTTTTCCTTCATCAATTCTATGGTTAACCTCATCCTTCATAAACCCATCCGCTGACACGTCAACTCCCAAATATCTGAAAACATTTACTTCTTCCATAATCCCTCTCTCCAATGTGATATCCAATTTTTCTTTATTTAAATCGTTTGATACCCTCATCACCTTACTATTATCTATGTTCACTTTAAACTTTCTACCTTTACACACTCTCCCAAACTCGTCCACTAACCTTGCAACTTTTCTTTAGAATCTCCCATAAGCACAGTATCATCAGCAAAAAGTAACTGTGTCAACTCCCATTTTGCATTTAATTCTCCATAATTTAATCCCACCCTCTCCCCAACACCCTAGCATTTACTTCTTTACAACCCCATCTATAAATATATTAAACAACCATGGTGACATTACACATCCCTGTCTAAGACCTACTTTTACCGGGAAGTAATCTCCTCTCTCCTACACACCCTAACCTGAGCCTCACTATCCTCATAAAACTCTTTACAGCCTTCAGTAACTTACTACCTATTCCATACACTTGCAACATTTGCCACATTGCTCCCCTATCCACTCTATCATATGCCTTTTCTAAATCCATAAATGCAATAAAAACTTCTCTACCTTTATCTAAATACTGTTCACATATATGCTTCACTGTAAACACTTGATCTACACATCCCCTACCCACTCTAAAGCCTCCTTGCTCATCTGCAATCCTACTCTCTGTCTTACCTCTAATTCTTTCAATAATAACCCTGCCATACACTTTACCTGGTATACTCAGTACACTTATTCCCCTATAATTTTTACACTCTCTTTTATCCCCCTTCCCTTTATATAAAGGAAATATACATGCTCTCTGCCAATCCCTAGGTACCTTCCCCTCGTTCATACATTTATTAAACAAAAATACCAACCACTCCAGCACTATATCCTCAACTGCTTTTAACATTTCTGTCATGATTCCGTCAATTCCAGCTGCTTTACCCCCTTTCATTCTACGTAATGCCTCACGCACCTCCCCCACACTCACATCCTGCTCTTCTTCACTCCTAAACGATGTTGTACCTCCCTGGCCAGTACATGAAATTACCGCCTCCCTTTTTTCATCGACATTTAAAAGTTCCTCAAAATATTTGCGCCATCTACTCAATACCTCCAGCTCCCCATCTACTAACTTCCCTACTCTGTTTTTAACTGACAAATCCATTCGTTCCCTAGGCTTTCTTACCTTGTTTATCTCACTCCAAAAAAATTTCTTGTTTTCAGCAAAATTTCTTGACAGAGCCTCTCCCATTCTTTCATCTGCTCTTCTTTTGCACACTCTCACCACTCTCTTCACCTTTCTTTTACTCTCCATATACTCTGCTCTTCTATTAACACTTTGTTTTGTAAAAACCTCTCATAAGCTACCTTTTTTTCTTTTATCACACCCTTTACTTCTTCATTCCACCACTCACTCCTCTTTCCTCCTGCACCCACCCTCCTATAGCCACAAACTTCTGCCCCACATTCTAATACTACATTTTTAAAACTATCCCAACTCTCTTCAACCCCCCTACTACTCATACTTTCTGCCAATAGTTGCTTATATCTCACCCTAACTTCCTCCTCCCTTAGTTTATACACTTTTACCTCTCTCTTACTTGCTGTTGCCATTTTCTTTTTGTCCCATCTACCTTTTACTCTAACTGTAGCTACAACCAAATAATTATCTAATATATCCATTGCCCCTCTATAAACATGTACATCCTGAAGCCTACCCATCAACCTTTTATCCACCAATACATAATCCAACAAACTACTTTCCTTACGTGCTATATCATACCTTGTATATTTATTTATCTTCTTTTTCATAAAATATGTATTACTTATTACCAAAACTCTTTCTACACATAACTCAATTAATGGTTCCCCATTTACATTTACCCCTGGCACCCCAAATTTACCTACTACTCCCTCCACAACATTTTTACCCACTTTAGCATTAAGATCCCCAACCACAATTACTCTCTCACTTGGTTCAAAACTCCCCACACACTCACTCAACATTTCCCAAAATCTCTCTCTCTCCTCTACACTTCTCTCTTCTCCAGGTGCATAAACACTTACTATAACCCACTTTTCCCACCCAACCTTTATTTTACTCCACATAATCCTTGAATTTATACATTTATATTCCTTCTTTACCTGCCATAACTGATTATTCAACATTATTGCCATTCCTTCTTTAGCTCTAACTCTATTTGAAACCCCTGACCTAATCCCATTTATTTCTCCCCACTGAAACTCTCCTACCCCCTTCAGCTTTGTCTCACTTAAAGCCAGGACATCCAGCTTCTTTTCATTCATAACATCTACAATCATCTATTTCTTATCATTCGCACAACATCCACGCACATTCAAACATCCCACTTTGACGGTTTTCTTCTTTTTCTTTTTAGTAAGCTATACAGGAAAAGGGGTTACTAGCCCATTGTTCCCGGCATTTTAGTTGACTTTTACAACACGCATGGCTTACGGAGGAAAGATTCTTATTCCACTTCCCCATTGATATGAAAGGAAAAGCAATAAGAACAAGAACTATTAAGATAAAATCAAAGAAAACTCAGATGAGTGTTTATACATAAACGTGTACATGTTTGTGTAGCGTGACCTAAGTGTAAGTAGAAGTAGCAAGACGTACCTGAAATCTTACATGTTTCTTTTCTTTCTTTCTTTCAACACGTCGGCCGTTTCCCACCGAAGCAGGGTGGCCCAAAAGAAAAAACGAAAGTTTCTCCTTTTACATTTAGTAATATATACAGGAGAAGGGGTTACTAGCCCCTTGCACCCGGCATTTTAGTCGCCTCTTACGACACGCATGGCTTACGGAGGAAGAATTCTGTTCCACTTCCCCATGGAGATAAGAGGAAATAAGAACAAGAACTAGTAAGAAAATAGAAGAAAACCCAGAGGGGTGTGTGTATATACATATGCTTGTACATGAATGTGAGTGTGACCTAAGTAAGTAGAAGTAAAGACATACCTGAAATCTTGCATGTTTATGAGACAGAAAAAAGACACCAGCAATTCTACCATCATGTAAAACAGTTTCAGGTTTCTGTTTCACAGTCACCTGGCAGGATTGTAGTACCTCCCTGGGTGGTTGCTGTCTACCAACCTACTACCTACTTTATTAATATGTAATAAATAGTTTATATTTGCAAAAAGCATTTTGGTAATTTCACAGCAGTGAGAGATACAACAGCCCTGGGGCCATCACAGTCTTCAACCCAAGAATAATAACATATGCTGATAGCCTTGAAAAGCTTTTCTCGTGATTTTATTTTTTTCACGTGTTCTTGGATAGCTTGCATTTATATTATGGTGGGTATTACTCTGTATACATTTATTTAGTAAAAAATCATGTCTTAGCCAGTAAGCTATGGTATTTTATACTGATACAGTAGGGCCCCACTTATAGGGCAGGTTAAATTCCAGGTTACCGCCATTAAGCAGAACACCATTTTTTCCACTCATAAATGCATATAAATGCCAGATAACAAGTTTGCACTAACATATGTTAAGTTAACAGTAGAGCTAGGCTTTAAATAAAGAAAATAAAAAGTAAAATACACATAAGGTGCACTCATTGCTTACCTTAAAATATGTGTAGTCTAATGTAGGGTGAGAGGTGAGTATTTATTGTAGAAATTCAGGTGTGGTAGCTCCTATACTCCAGCTACCATACCTACATGAAATATACAACTTAAATTTAAAGCGCCCAGGAGCACTTATTATTACCATCGACATACCGTGTTCACCGAGTTTAATAATTTCTAACAACTACCCTTAGATGCTATTATAAACGAGAGAGAACGAGTAAACGAGAAAAGGAGACGCTGAGAATTGTAAACAGATGAAGGCATAAGGGGAGTCACTCGTTCAGACGCGTATTAATACCTGTCTACCTTTGGTTCAAACAAGTACAGTGGACCCTCGGTTAACGAAAGGTCCCGTTAATGAAAGCTTCGGAAACCGAAAGCTTTTTTCGTAATCGGTTAGCGAAAAATTCCTCGGTTACCGAAAGGTATTAGACGTGTCCGCCTGCTCCGCGCAAGGCAGGACGCCAGTGAGCGTTGTTTACCATTGAGAGAACATTACCTAGCGCTCTTTCAAAGATTCACAATATATTTGGTGTCTTTTGGTGGTTTAGTTATTGCCACTGTGAAATAAGTCACCATGGGTCCAAAGAAGCTTCCTAGTGGCACCCTGTGGTAAAGAGACTGAGGAACACCATCGAACTGAAGAAGGAAATCTAGAAAATATGAGAGTGGTGTACGTCTGAGTGATCTTGCCAGGATGTACAAGAAAACTCCATCTACTATCGGCACAGGAGGGGGGCCAATATATCTGAAATACGAAGGGAGGCACTGGTTAATGAAATTGCAAATATCGAACTTAAGCTTAAGGAATCTTACAGGAGACAAGAATCGCAGGAAGAATTAAAAGCCATAAAGGAAATTGAAAAAAAAAAAAAATTCTTCTCTTATGCCAAATCTAAGGAAAAAACAACATCAAGTATGGGGCCCCTGCTTAGGTGAGATGGGACATATACAGATGACAGCCAAGAAATGAGCGAGATACTAAAGTCCCAATACGACTCAGTGTTCAGCGAGCCGCTGCCCAGACTAAATGTCGACAATCCAAATGAATTCTTTATGAACGAGACCCAAAATTTGGTCATCTCAAAAATTTCAGATATTATCCTAACACCACAAGACTTTGAAAAGGCAATAAATGACATGCCCATGAACTCTGCCCCAGGCCCAGACTCAAGGAACTCCATGTTCATCAAGAACTGCAAGTAGCCCCTGTCGCATGCCTTCAGCATTCTTATTATGCAACTTAAAGTTCTGGAACCAGCCTGTGCTAAACACACTCGTTTTCAGGCCTTCCTTCCTTATCACACACTGCTTTAAACAACTGTAAGGCCTTTTCCCTAATTAACCCTTAAACTGTCCACACGTAGATATACGTTCACTCGCGAAAGTGACCGAATATTTTGAAAAAAAAAAATAGTTTTTTTTCTAAAATGAAGAGCACATTTTTATAAATAGGATAGGCTAAAAAAAAAACATTTTAGGGCCAGTACTTACCGAGATATAAGCCCGCGAAGTTGGTGCTAAATGATGTGGTGTCGGCAACATGGAGCACTGCCGCTTGCAAAAACAAGAAACATTTATCGTTTTTTCCATTTTTTTCCATTTTCTGTTGTTTTCATGCTATGATAATAATGTTTTGATGCAGATCTATTCATTTCATTGCCAATTCTTGTTTAGACACAAATGTTTGTTACTGAATTAGTAATCATACTGTCACAAACACACATGTTCACACTGATAAATAAATTTGTACACCTGGTTCAATCACTTACTATTGTTTACATATATATACAAGGTATTTACAGGTCCTATTTATGTTTCTAGAAGTCCACCACTGTATGATACTCGAAGAAGCATGGATTCATACAGAGTGCCACTCCACATTGCTGACATATGAATCGTGTATCTTTTCGCACTTGGGGTCGCTGTGTACTGTAAGCACACACAACACACTTTTTCTGAGAGTACTTCTTCTTTGGAGTAGATGGTAATGGTATCAGGCAGTGACAGTTAGGGATTATTCGGTTGGGCACTTCCCCCTCTGGTTGTGGAGTGACAGGTCGCTGTTGTGGAGTGACAGGTCGCTGTTGTGGGGTGACAGGTCGCTGTGGAGTGGCAGGTATAGGTGTGTTACCATACTTTCTCCCTATCTGCTTGATGACATTTAGGGTGAATTCTGCATATCGTTGTCGCTTCCCAGTCTTTATTTCATACATGTTGAAGGCATTGAGCATTGCAATGTCCACAAGGTGGAAAAACACTTTTATATACCACTTGCGACTCCTACGCACACAGTCAACAAAGCCTATCATCATGTCACACTTGTCGACTAGTCGCATATTGTTTGTATAGTCGATGACAACAGCTGGCTTTTCAACAGGTTGATTGTTGAGCCTGCTCAGTGTGTCTGTCTGTACCATCTCGTTTCTGTGGATGGTTGACAGCAATATCACGTCCCTTTTGTCATGCCATGACAGTGCCATGATGTCATTGGCATGAAACGCCTGCACTACACTTCCTCCAGTGAACTTTGGCATGTGTTTTCTATTTCTTCTCACTGTTCCACATATATCAGTATTGTTCACACGTAGGAAATCAGCAAGCATAGGGCTTGTGTACCAGTTGTCTGTGGACAATGTATGGCCCTTGCCAAGGTATGGCTGCATCATCTTGCGAACATCACCAGAAATGCCCAACATGCGCCTGGTATCATCAAGTGTATTTTTACCTGTGTAGATAATGACATCCAACACAAGACCAGTCTCACAGTCACACATAACAAACAGTTTTATACCAAAGCGATTACGTTTGTTTGGTATATATTGTTTGAATGACAGTCGTCCCTTGAACAGAATCAAGGACTCGTCAACAACAATGTTCTTGAATGGATAAAAGTAGGCACTGAATTTTTGCTTGAGATACATAAACAATTCCCGGATTTTGTAGAGGAGGTCATTTCGGTTTGGTGTATTCCTATCTGAGAAGTGCAACATTCTCAGCAACAGAAGGAATCTGTTGCAGGGAAGGAGGTCACGGAAGGCTGGATCTCCAGCCTGATAAGGAGATCAAAAAAATTGTATTATGAGAACAGACTCCAGAACATAAAAGGTGATATGAAAAAGACCTGGAAGACCCTATCTGCAATTCTAGGAAATAATAAGATAGCGAAAAACAACACCATCAAATTATCAAGAGCAGATGAACCCCTACTCTCACCTACTGAGACAGCAAACAGACTTAATGTTTTCTTCTCCACCATAGGAAAGAATCTAGCGAGTAAAATCCCAAGCTCAAACACCCGTCCAACAGACTACCTCACAAACACCTACCCTAATACGCTATTCCTAGCTCCTACCAACCCAATTGAAGTCTCGCTCATAATCAACACCCTTAAAAACAAGGCAGGAGACATAAACAGCCTACCAACTTTTATGTACAAAAAGCTTCACAGGTACTGTCACCAATCATAGCAACACTATTCAATAAATCCATTGAAGCCTCTACCTTTCCATCAATTCTCAAAATAGCTAGGGTCACCCCGATCCACAAAGGAGGTGATCAAACAGACCTGAATAATTATAGACCAATTTCTAATTTACCATTGCTTTCTAAAATCTTGAAAAATTAATTCATAGACAAATCTATTCCTACCTTGTCTCACACAATGTACTCAACCCCCGTCAATTTGGATTCAGGACAAACAAGAGCACAAACGATGCTATTACACACATGTTGGAGTTAATATATACAGCACTTGAGAAAAAGAAGTCCCACTGGGAATCTTCATTGATCTCGCAAAGCTTTTGATACAGTCGACCATGATTTACTGCTCACAAAATTAGCACACTATGGTATAAGGGGCACCCACTCAACTACCTAAAATCATACCTCACCAACAGAAGCCAATACGTGTACACAAATGGAGAGAACTCTTCCACACAACCAATTACAATCGGAGTCCCTCAAGGAAGTGTCCTGGGGCCACTCCTATTCCTCATTTACATAAATGACCTACCGAATGCATCACAACTACTCAAACCCATTTTATTTGCAGATGACACAACATATGTCTTCTCTCACCCAAATCCAGTTATACTGGCCAACACTGTTAATGCCGAATTACAGAAAATATCAACATGGATGACGACTAACAAGCTTACTCTCAATACTGACAAGACCTACTTCATACAGTTTGGAAGCAAAGTCACAAATGTTCCACTTAACATAACACTTAATGGTACACCCATCACAAGACTCACAGAGGAAAATTCCTAGGAATCCACCTTGACAGTAGCCTTAAATTCCAAACACATATACAACAAATTTCCAAGAAAATCTCGAAGACAGTAGGCATATTATCAAAGATACGCTATTATGTACCTCAATCAGCTCTCCTTGCACTCTATCATTCACTTATCTACCCGTATCTCACCTATGGAATCTGTGCATGGGGATCAACAACGTTAAATCACCTTAGACCACTCATAACACAACAAAAGGCCGCAGTCAGAATGATAACAAATTCCCACTCTAGACAGCATACTCCACCAATATTCAAAAGTCTCAAACTACTCACCGTAAAGAACATTCATACTTACTCTTGTGCCTACTACATATATAAAACTTTACACTCTAATATAAACCCTCTGCTCAAAACTCTCCTCACCAACTTTAATAGGACCCATGACCACAACACACGACACAGATCACTTTTTGATATACCCCGTGTTCATATCAACCTATGTAAAAATTCTATGCACATAAAGGGCCCCAGAATCTGGAATTCATTACCAGTAAATATTAAGATAATCTTGTCTGAAAATCAATTTAAGACTCAACTCAAAAACCACCTACTCACCCAAACCTAAATGATCATGCTATAAACTACTTTGAAAAATGCTCATTGTTACTTTCCTATACGATAATCTCAATTTTTAATAATATGTTACTATTATGTTACCCCTACTCATATTATAAGTTAATGTCAAAATGCTCAATGTTATTTTCCTTAAGATAATCTCAATTCCATATTATCATTCAAGAATCTTAACACCTGTAACAATCTAAGATCTAATATCATTATATAATAATTTAAACAGTAAAATTTCATCATATTGTAATTTTGAAAATAATTTTTAACTAGAATAAACTCAATAAATTTCTCTAATATTAAGTACCTAGTTTTTAAGGACTAGAATAAGCTGCCCCTAATGCCATGGCATGTCAGTGGCTCTCCTTGCACTCAATTTACATTGTAACTTCCAATACCCATGTAACCTGCAATGAAATAAAATTTGTTTGTTTTGTTTGTTTTGTTTGTTTGTTTATATGTGTGTGGCATAAGCATGACAGTGCCAAGGAATAAATACATTTCAGCCACAGTTGTATCTTTCCACCTGCGCAGCCGTGACGATTCTGAAAAATCTGCATGGTCCATTGTATACTGGTAGTACAGGTTGGTCTGAGTAACAATCAGGTTCATTATTGGCTCATCAAAGTATAGTTAAAAATAGTCTAAACTCTGTAGACTCATTTGTGATGGGACAGTGTGGCATGATGCCACTTCCACCGCCATCAAAATTGAAAGGATGTGGCACGAATGGTGTATGTTCAGTCCACTTCCATTCACGATCAGATGGTGCAGGGTGGACCTGTGGCATGGGACGTGGGGGAGCAGGAGGGACGGGAGTGGGGCCAGCACATGATTGAGAGGGTGCCTCGTGGTCCTTTGTCTGTCCACACACCGCGCCACGAGGTCCAGGCACCATGCCACCCACCACCTCTTCCTCCATCCCAGCATACTCTCCTTCATTATCACTTTCACTATCAGTGGCTGGGGTTTTGGATCGTGAACTGCCACGACCCTTGCCTCTGACTGCATATGGCACACTGCCTGAACGTAGGTAATGACGCCCATAAGTACGTTTCACTGGGGAATAATGATAATCACTGTCACTCGACGAATCGTCTATGGGCATAAAATCGATTTCATCATCGTCACTTATATCACCTTCACTATCGTCACTATCATAACACATGGAAAATGATAATTTCCTCTTGCTGAGCTGCCTTTGGGTAGTAACACTAGCAACCCCAGAGGTGCTGGGCTGAGGGTCTGTGGCCACACTGGCCACACCAGATGTGCTGGGCTGAGGGTCTGGTATGGCCACACTGTCCACACTGGCCACCCCAGAGGTGATGGGCTGAGGGTCATCTGGGTTGTCATCAATAGTTTCACTAATTCCTTGATTATTAGTGGCTATATCACTGTCAAATCCACTAAGCTCGCGTTCTCTATCACTTTCCGAGAATAGTAGAGTGTTAATACGATGAGGCGTGAGTGAATCACGGGGGTGTGCCATGATGTTGACCCAAGATAGAGCTGAAACTAACTGGGGCTACCATGCGGTACCCTGGCGTCCCCGATTTTTTTCATACTGCGCACACTGAGGGCGCAGACCCATTCTCTCATGTTTAGGCGACTCAGGCCTATCGTGCTAAATTTGAACGAATGTAAAATAAAACGTAGATATACGTTCGGTCACTTTCGCGAGTGAACGTATATCTACGTGTGGACAGTTTAAGGGTTAAGAAGAAATTAAGTGGTGCACCTTTCTTTGTTTTCTGTTTGATCCACTCAAGCAACAAGTTTTCTGTTTTATTTACTTGTTGGGACCTACGTGTCATTCTTTTCATGAGCTCACATTTTGGGTTATTCATTACACAAGCTCGTATATTCGCCTCATTCTTCCTAATTGTATGAACTGACGCTTCATTAAGGCCATAGGCCCTCACTATATCCACCACATGTGAGCCACTCTTAAGCTTATCTAATATCTCGTTTTTCTTTGAAATTCCTAGACTTGAACGCTTAAACCTTTTCTTGTCATTTGCTGGAACACTTGTATGCTTACTGGGTGCCATGATTGATTGGCAGATTTATCAAAATGCAATGAAAATGAGAAAATGTATGTAAATAAACACAGCAAGTTTCCTGATTATTGTACGACATGCATGCGTATCCTAGGTAGTAGGTTGGTAGACAGCAACCACCCAGGGAGGTACTACCGTCCTGCCAAGTGAGTGTAAAACGAAAGCCTGTAATTGTTTTACATGATGGTAGGATTGCTGGTGTCTTTTTTCTGTCTCATAAACATGCAAGATTTCAGGTACATCTTGCTACTTCTACTTACACTTAGGTCACACTACACATTCATGTACAAGCATATATATATACACACCCCTCTGGGTTTTCTTCTATTTTCTTACTAGTTCTTGTTCTTATTTCCTCTTATCTCCATGGGGAAGTGGAACAGAATTCTTCCTCCGTAAGCCATGCGTGTCGTAAGAGGCGACTAAAATGCCGGGAGCAAGGGGCTAGTAACCCCTTCTCCTGTATATATTACTAAATGTAAAAGGGAAAACTTTCGTTTTTCATTTTGGGCCACCCCGCTTCGGTGGGAAACGGCCGACGTGTTGAAAGAAGAAGAAGAATGCATGCGTATGAACCAAACTGAACGCTGGGAGGGATGCGTGGGTGGGTGAGGGTGGCGGGGGATAGCAGTAGAATTCCCCCACTGACTCAATGGTTTAACCCACTGCGGGCGACCGCGCGCTCAAAAAATTTTCCCCTCCCGCGAACCGTGTAATATCAATTTTACGTCGTGTTAGATAAAAATGTGCTGCAAATCTTCAATCGTGCAATGCCCATACCGTGCAATATAAACTCATGCTAAATAACTATCTACTGTAATTCATAAAAAAATACTGTCTAGTTGAAGAAGTGAATTGAACTCATTTATGAATTTATAATAATAATAATAATACAGTGGACCCCCGAGTTTCGGTCATAATTCATTCCAGAAGGCTGCTCAAGTGCCATTACCGAACGAATTTACTCTCTTAAGGAATAATGTCAAGTAGGTTAGTCCATTTCAGACCCCCAAAAATACACTTACAAAAGCACTTACAATATTACACTTACATAATTGTTCGATTTCCGAGGTGGCCAAAACTCGGGGGTCCACTGTAGTTTATTGTGACATGATACAAAGATGTAGGAATGGGGTGTACATGCCAAAAGCCCCTTATATGCAGAGCATTATGGGCAAACTTAAAATTAAACTTAAAACTAAATGGTAAAAATTATAGTAAACAATTTACAATATAAGTATAGTTGAGTATTTTAGCAATAAAATTTGAACATAATTGGAACATAACAATTTTGAAACATAATAGTTTTACAATTTTGAAGCATTACAGTTTTATAATATATCAACATAATACTAATTTATTATTTGTAGTAATGCAATTTATTAAATCAGATCAAACAAATAAAATAAATTATTTGTGTTGCAATAACAGTTTATATGGTCATTAGAGGTGTTACAAGGAGCACAAGAGTACATGAGAATGGATTTCTTTATTTGGTAATGCTTTAGAAACAAAGTTAGATTAGGTTGCATTAATTATAACAGGTTTATACATTTATGAGATATAAGTTTCAACATTTGCACTAGAATAAGGTTGAGAAATTATTGTTCTTTGAGCAATTATGTAAGGGGTTTTGAGGCTAGGGAAGTAACACAGTGAATAATGTTATTTTGAGGCAGTGGAAAGTGATTTATTAACTTTGTAGGTAATGTTAAGTATTGTGTATTTAGTTTTGGGTGAGTAGGTGGTTTTTCAGCAGAGTTTTGAATTGATGTACAGACAGGGTTTCTTTGGTAATCATAGGTAATGAATTCCAAATTTTTGGGCCTTTAATGTGCATTGCGTTTTTGCATAGTGTGAGATGAAAGCAGGGAACATTGAAGAGTGATCTGTGCCTTGTGTTATGGTCATGTGTCCTGTTAAGGTTTGTAAGGAGAAGTTTGAGTGGTGGGTTAATATTTGAGTTTAGTGTTCTATGTATGTAATAGGCACAGTAAAAAGTATGGATGTCTTGTATGGTGAGTAAGTTTAGACCTTTGAATATTGGTGGAGTATGTTGTCTGGAGTGGGAATTTGTTATCATTCTGACTGCAGCCTTTTGTTGTGTTATTAATGGTCTGATATGATTTATTGTTTTTGAGCCCCATGCACAGATTCCATAGGTGAGATAGGGGTAAATGAGTGAGTGATACATGGAAAGGAGAGCTGGTTGTGAAACATAGTACCTTATCTTGGATAGTATTCCTACAGTCTTGGAGACTTTCTTAGAAATTTGTTGTATATATGTCTGAAATGTAATAAAATGTAATATAATCCTACTGAGGTCTCCTTGAAAATAAATTCTGATAGCAAGGCACAAAACTTAGCTAATGTACCATCACTAACAACAAACAAACTTCATATCTTTCTACAGTACGTATATATATATATATATATATATATATATATATATATATATATATATATATATATATATATATATATATATATATATATATATATATACTATGTGAAGATATGAATTTTTATTAGTATTAATTATACTAATTTTATTATATATAAATTATTCATGAATCATATATATATAATTTATATATATCAAATATATACAAATAATTTATATATATATAATATATATAATATATATATATATATATATATATATATATATATATATATATATATATATATATATATATATATATATATATATATATATATATATATATATATATATATATATATATATATATATAAATATATATATATATATATATATATATATATATAATATATATATATATATATATATATATATATATATATAATATATATATATATATAATATATATATATAATATATATATATAATATATATATATATATATATATATATATATATATATATATATAATATATATATATATATAATATATATATATATATATAATATATATATATATATAATATATATATATATATATATATATATATATATATATATAATATATATATATATATATATATATATATAATATATAT